>SKCR01000291.1:0-54626 GCA_019454045.1 Zanthoxylum bungeanum
GTCTTACTACGCGAGCTGCTTTTTGTTGAGTTCCCCACAGACGGCGCCAACTGTTGACGGCTGATTTTGGTCTCAGGGCAATATTGGAATATTTACTCCCGAGACAATCCTCCCTCAATAGTGAATTTGTTTGGTTATGGGGGAACCAAAATCAAACTTAGCAAAAGACAGATAAATACGCCAATCGACAAAGAGATTTAACGTGGTTCGGCGGATCGGGTCCAACCTACGTCCACAGGCACAGAACGGGTTATAGTTTTATTACTGAAATATGCTTGCTCTGCTATCTCTTGTGTTTACAAGTCTAATTCTCACTTGTTCTCTTCTCAACTCTCAATGCTCTCAATCCCTCTCAACTCTCAACTTTCAACTTTCAACTTTCAACTTTCAACTTTCAACTTGTTCCCCTTATGCACACTCTACCCTTCTATTTATAATAGTGTAGAAATCAGATTCCTTCTCCTACAAGAATTTCCTAGTTGAAACTATTCCCTTTTCCCATAAGGATTCCTAGTCAAAACTATTCCATTTTCCCATAAGGATTCATAATCAGATATTCCTTTACTTCTTTTATCCTTTTAGGATACTGACTCATCAGTTCTCTTTATGAAAATAGGATAACTTATTATCTTATCTTGTATGGATAGAATGTCTTATCTTCCCGAACATGTCTTGCCCTATGCTCGGTTTTCACGAGGTCGGTCTTCATGTGGTCGGTCATAATAGTCCTTTGAACTGAGAATGCTGCTATCGATCTGATAATGCCCGGTCATCCGATCTCAAGTGGTCGGGTTACCGCTCATAAGTGCTCGGACCCAAACTCGTGTGGTCGGGTCGGTATTAGTGGTCTCGATCGAGAAAGGAATTACATTTTTACCCCCTGTCGTGCTGCTTAAATATCATAGTGCTTAAAAACACCATCAACATAACTATTTACTATTTTACTTAGAGGTTGAAATGTATATAGATGAAGGGCTGAAACAATGTTATCCTTATCCCGTCGAGAAATAAATAAATGGCTTAGGAAGCTCAATATATACTTTATTATGCATTTACTTCTATGTATATATGGACTGAAGCATCGGTATATGTTTTGGTAGCTCTCCATCGTTTATATCAAGTATACCAAATTGGTGGTAAAGGGGTATAAAATCTCTTATATATGTCGGGTAATTGTGGAAAACATTTGATGTTGGCCTATGACAAGTTCATTTTTTTGACAAGTCTATGCTGTCAAAGGCGGTAGGTGGGGTAAGGGGTTTTGGTAGTTCAACCAAGCACCGCCTTTGACTAGTCAAAGTGCGGGTTAACCAGTCAAACATGCATAATTTTATCTAACAAAATGTCATAACTCTTAATAAAAGATGAATTGTTTTATTTTCAGTAATATCTAGAAATTTTCTTCAGAGTAAGAATTCATTTAAAAGATTGAATGTTGTTTGTTGATTTCTTCATAGTAGCATTATCAGTTTACCACATTAATTTATTTTATTGTTTCATCACATTCGCATTTCATTATTATTATTTTTTATGCAATTATGAGAGTTCTTACACTGAACCAAAGGATAATGGTGTATATAAAATTATGTTTTGTAAAGAACACAGTAATAGTGATGTATATCTGGGAAGCTCCACTCTTTTTAATTTGAAATACTTGGCTTGAAAGAAATAAGAATATCAATAATCTTATACCACTCAATCCTATCTAGTATGATTTTAGATTAAACTGTATAGCACTTTAAGTCAGAAAACTTCTGTTCTTGTTGGCTCTTTTTTTGACTTTACTCTGTGCTTACTGAATGGTGAATATTATACTTTATATTTTGATTTTGGGTATCCAAGTAGGTAATGTTTCCATTTTGATGGTAAAAAATGTCATATAATCCTAGCTTTTTATCCTCTTGCTATTTGTTTTCTTGTGGAGTATATAATTGTTAATAACTTGCACGGGTTGTTTCAGTTCTGGCATGATTAATTTGAAGGAACTATCCTTGGTCAGTGGAAAAGCTGCTTGGATGGCATATTTGGTAAGTTGTATGGTTTATTTTTTGTGTATGTAAATTCTGGAATCCTGCAAGTGCAAATCATATTTGGCTGTTAATTTGAGCTTTGTGTTTGGAATTGTGTTTCCAGTAGTGAATACTGGTGCCTATTGGATTTACTGTCAGGTTATGTAGCTTATACGTTCTTTTTTGGCAGGACATATACTGCTTGGATGCTGATGGTGCTCTTTTTGATGCTGCATTACTTTCAGCTGTTGCTGCTTTCTCTCATTGTACGATTCTCTCCCTTCTCCATCGATTTAGCAATCTGGCCTTCACTCAATTTAGTAGTTTAATTGGTCAGATTATTATCTATAGTTCAATATGAGAATTTTTTGTGGCGTTATCTCCGTTAAACTTCTATTATTTGAAATTCTGTATTGGAAATATATATTATGCAAGACCTATCTATTGGTGAGTGATCTAATATGGTCCATTTCTGTCTCTACCTTTGTGCATGTGTAGACTAATATTTGCATTTGTTTATTTTTGAATTTGGGAAAACTTGTAGTGGCTTTAATCTGCAATCATATTCTTAAATGCATTATTATATTATTCAAATTTGTCTGCCTTCCAGTGCAGATCCCCGTAGTTTCCTTGGACTATGATGGAAAAATAGTTATGGTGTCAGAGGAACAGAAGGAAGAAAATTCAGAAAAAGAGCCAGTCAATAAGGAGATAAGGAAGCTCAAGTTTGGTGGTATTCCATTCTCTTTAACATGCATACTTCACAAGAATTACATCCTAGCAGATCCCACTGCAGAGGAAGAGTCAATTATGGAAACTCTTGTGACTGTGGTCTTAGATTCATCTAGTCAACTTGTTTCTCTATACAAACCAGGTGGAGCAGTTCTTGCCTATACAACAGCTGTCCAGGTGAAGTTTTCCTGTCAACTATATTTGTTCATGACTCTAAGAAGTTAAGTTTGTTGTAAGGGTACTTGCAATTTTGCTGATCTCATTCGGAACGTAATATGTTCAAGTTATGATTTTAAACATAACTCAAGTCCTTGAGGTCAAACTGAAGTCTAGAAACTCAAATAATATTAACAGTTTGGGTATTAAATCACTACGCTGGAAAACAGTAGAAAATTTACAGCGCCAGGTTTGAAGAAATTGTCTTTACTGTTTAAATATCCTGCTCAGACAATGTATCATTTGCTAATCCTTTTAAAATGGTTATTCGGTAACATTTGATTATGACTGCTTAATAAATGGAGGTATTATTTTCTGGAGTAATTTTGATGACAAGTAGTATATACAATATTACCTTTCAATGAGAAATTTTAGTTGAACTCCTAGTATGATGGGCATTACATGCTTGTTGAGACATTTTGACACATTCCTATGAAATGGTTTTAAGATAAAGACTGATGCGGTTGCTTCACATGTCGTTGCAGGATTGCATTGCCTTGACAAGACAAAGAGTGAAGGACCTTCAGGAGATTTTAGAAGAAGCAATTTCTGGTATGGAAATTGATTAATTTTGATGTTAATTTGTGGGGATTGTCTCGTAACTGGTACTATTTGTGGGTGGGTAATTTTGTCTTCATGGTACATTGGTTTATAGTTGTGTTTCTATTGTGACATTAGTTATTCAAGAAGGAAATTCTTTATTCATCATCCAGTTTTGGTTTCACGTGTGGAACTTATTTTCTGCCTTTAGCGCAATTAATATAACAATGTTCTCAAGAGTGCATACATTGTGTCAGTGGTAAGATAGGTTTTAATGTCATTCTTGATAGCTTCTCATTGTTTTGTGGGCTGATTATCTTAATCGATTCCCCATTTAGTTAGTGAGTTGTTGGCCCATTTAGTTAGTGAGTTGTTGATATGCTTTTGTTGGTTCCAAGCTTGGTGTTATCCATGTATATTGAATTAAAGACAATGCCATTAAGTTTGTGAGTCTTGCTTTGATGTGAATAATCAGTATTAGTAGCTGTATATTTTACTACATTGTCATCAAACGCTTGATGGTGGTAGCTTGATTTCTGCAAGTATATAATTCTCGGAAATAGACTGCACAAGGATGGATGGATGGATTATGCGAGTAACTGGTTATTGGCAAGTTATTGTATCACAGATACCTATTTGTTCAGCAGCATGGAAGAACATTACAGTACTAATCAATGCTGATCTGGAGAGTTTTAATGGCTTCTCTCAAAAAGGATGATGCCTGTGTGTCATGCATTATGCAAATTTCAGAATGATAGTGTGCTGCTCAAGTGCCCCTTACAAGGAAAGAGATGTAGAAACTGTTATAAAGGCCAATAATGGTTTTGGCTAACCTGTAAATTAATTTAGTCCCATGGATTTGGTTTAAAAGTTGCTTTCTTTTATACTGGGCGTTTATAATAAACTGCCTACTGTGTAAATAGAGAAATGGATGGCAAATGAGTAATTGACTTGGCAAAAAATTATAGGTAGGATACCTGGAGCCATTGCTGTCACAGAAAATTAACAAAATATCAAAACCCTTTTTTCACTGAGAGACAAACTCAAAAAGGAGAATCTAAATACTTGGCAAAAAGGCACCTACCTAATAACATAATCTACTCATGATCTCACATAACATAATCCAGAATCCATCTCATTTACCTAATGCGAAATCCAACTCAACCAATCAGAATTCAGGAAACTCCATCAGTTACAACTCTTCAGATAGACAAGACACAAACCCATTTGCCTTGACTTCTGGTCTCCCTAAAATCCTCCACTACCCATTTTGCCACGTGTTCCTTCCCACCACCACTAACTATATTAAGTTATTAACCAACCGTTTCAATTCTCAAAAATCCCTCTCTCCAGCTTCCCCTTAAAACAAAAATATAAAAACTCACAGCCACTGAACTCTTTGAAAAAAGAAGAGAGAGAAGCAGCACTGAACCAGAAGCTGCAAATTAGAGAAGCTTTCTTTTTGGTTTCTCTATCTTCTTTCTCCCTTCTTCATTCCTCTCTAAATTTAGAAACAGAGTGAAACAGAGGGCTCTACTGAAACCTCTTGTAAATTTTCACCAGCAATGGTCTCTTTAGTATCTTCAGCATTCACTTTAACACCAGACCAGCTCTCTTCACACTCTCAAAAACACTATTTTCTCCATTCATTTCTGCCCAGAAAATCCAACAAGCAAATCAACTCAAAGTACCCCATTAAATTAAAATGTGCTGCAGTTGGCAATGGCCTCTTCACTCAAACTACCCCAGAAGTTCGTCGAATTGTGCCTGAAAATAGAGATAATCTTCCTACTGTAAGGATTGTTTATGTAGTTCTTGAAGCTCAGTACCAATCTGCTCTCTCAGCTGCAGTTCAAGCTTTAAACCAGCAAGCTAACTATGCTTCTTTTGAGGTTGTTGGGTACTTAGTTGAGGAGCTTCGTGATGAAAATACATACAAAACTTTCTGTAAGGATATTGAGGATGCAAATATCTTTATAGGGTCGTTGATTTTTGTTGAGGAGCTTGCATTGAAGGTTAAGGCTGCTGTGGAGAAAGAGAGGGATAGGCTTGATGCAGTATTGGTCTTCCCTTCAATGCCTGAGGTAATGAGGCTTAACAAGTTGGGTTCTTTTAATATGTCTCAGTTGGGTCAGTCAAAAAGTCCATTTTTTCAATTATTCAAAAAGAAGAAGCAAGGTGCTGGTTTTGCTGACAGTATGTTGAAATTAGTGAGGACATTGCCTAAGGTTTTGAAGTATTTACCTAGTGATAAGGCTCAAGATGCTAGACTCTATATATTGAGTTTACAGTTTTGGCTTGGTGGGTCACCTGATAACTTGCAAAATTTCTTGAAAATGATTTCTGGTTCTTATGTGCCTGCCTTGAGAGGCCAAAAGATTGAGTATACAGATCCAGTTTTGTTCTTGGATACTGGAATTTGGCATCCTTTGGCCCCTTGTATGTATGATGATGTGAAGGAGTATTTGAATTGGTATGGTACTAGAAAAGATGCTAATGAGAGGCTTAAGGGGCCTAATGCACCAGTTATTGGGCTGATTTTGCAAAGGAGTCATATTGTAACTGGTGATGATGGTCACTATGTGGCTGTGATTATGGAGTTAGAGGCTAGAGGTGCTAAAGTCATACCAATTTTTGCTGGCGGACTTGATTTTTCAGGGCCAGTGGAGAGGTTCTTGGTTAATCCAGTTACGAAGAAACCAATGGTGAATTCAGTTATATCACTCACTGGTTTCGCACTTGTTGGGGGTCCAGCAAGGCAGGATCATCCCAGGGCTATTGAGGCTCTGATGAAGCTTGATGTTCCTTACATCGTTGCGCTTCCATTGGTGTTTCAAACAACTGAGGAGTGGTTGAATAGTTCTTTGGGGCTGCACCCTATTCAAGTAGCTTTGCAAGTTGCTCTCCCAGAGCTTGATGGAGGCATGGAGCCCATTGTTTTTGCTGGCCGGGATCCGAGAACTGGTAAGTGAAGATTCCATAAGGTGTCTGATACTTAATTGTATTTATTTTTCATTTCTCCATGGCTTGAAGCTCTTAAGTGTTGCTGATTGCCTATATTTTTTAAGTAGTTTCTATGCAGCCATTCTTTAAAGTCTAATAAGTAATTTGATGTGATTGCAGGGAAAGCACATGCTCTTCACAAGAGGGTGGAAATGCTCTGCACCAGGGCAATTAGATGGGCTGAACTGAAAAGAAAACCCAAGGTATTTATTTTATTTTTTTTGGCTACATATCTTTTTGACCTGTACAGATTACTGGTATTTTTACATTTTTCTACCTAAATTTCTAATAATATATTTACAATATGCTTCGATATACTAGTAGAAAAAGGAATAAAAGGTTGAGTCACTTGCAACAGTTCAATTTGCAAAAGATTCGGTGTCTGCTTGGTTAAAGTTATCTGCCAACTTGTAATGTTTGATAGACTATTGTGTTTTTAAGTGTATTTTTTTTACGCGTGCGCACACGAACATCAATAACAGCCTCTCCTCACCAAGCTTTGTCTTTGAGTTTGCTTGTCTATATTGATATGGTGTTTCTAAAATGATGGAATATATATTTATCAATTTAGTATAAATCTTTATTATTTCTTTTTTATCTTTTTTTTTTTTTTAATAAAGAGAACATAGTTGACACAGTTTTAGTTTGTTTTTTCTGAATTTAATGAGAAGTATGTGCACATGCAGACACAAAAGAAGTTGGCAATTACTGTCTTCAGTTTCCCTCCAGACAAAGGAAACATTGGAACGGCTGCTTACCTTAATGTCTTTTCCTCGATCTTCTCAGTCTTAAAAGATCTCGAAAGAGATGGTTACAATGTTGATGGCCTTCCTGAGACTTCAGAGGCCTTAATTGAAGAAATTATCCATGATAAAGAGGCTCAATTCAGCAGTCCAAATCTAAACATTGCTTACAAAATGGGTGTCAGAGAATATCAAAGCCTAACTCCCTATGCCACAGCATTGGAGGAGAACTGGGGAAAACCTCCTGGGAATTTGAATTCAGATGGAGAGAACCTCTTAGTATACGGAAAAGAGTATGGTAATGTTTTTATAGGAGTCCAGCCCACATTTGGTTATGAGGGTGATCCTATGCGATTACTTTTCTCCAAATCAGCTAGCCCTCATCATGGATTTGCAGCTTATTACTCCTTTGTTGAGAAAATTTTCAAAGCTGATGCAGTTCTTCATTTCGGTACTCACGGTTCACTTGAATTCATGCCTGGAAAGCAGGTGGGAATGAGTGATGTATGTTACCCTGATAGTCTGATAGGGAATATTCCCAATGTATATTACTATGCTGCTAATAACCCATCAGAAGCTACTATCGCAAAGCGACGGAGCTATGCCAATACCATTAGCTATTTGACCCCTCCTGCTGAAAATGCTGGGCTTTACAAGGGCCTCAAGCAGTTAAGTGAGCTCATCTCTTCATACCAATCACTCAAGGACACAGGCCGTGGGCCACAGATTGTGAGCTCCATTATAAGTACAGCTAAACAGTGCAATCTTGACAAAGATGTGGAGCTTCCAGATGAGGGGGCGGAAATCCCAGCAAAAGAAAGAGATCTTGTGGTTGGAAGAGTATACTCCAAAATCATGGAGATTGAGTCCCGTCTCTTGCCTTGTGGACTCCATGTGATTGGTGAGCCTCCATCTGCCTTGGAAGCTGTTGCAACACTGGTCAACATTGCTGCCCTGGACCGTCCCGAAGATGAAATTTCATCTCTCCCTTCTGTACTAGCCGAGACTGTTGGAAGAGGCATCGAGGACATCTATAGAGGGAGTGACAAGGGGATATTAAAGGATGTGGAGCTTCTTCGGCAAATAACTGAAGCATCACGTGGAGCTATTACTGCCTTTGTCAAACAAACAACTAATAATAACGGTCAAGTCGTCGATGTTTCTAATAAGCTGAGCTCTATCTTTGGATTTGGTATTAATGAGCCATGGATTCAATATTTGTCAAACACAAAATTTTACCGGGCAGATAGAGCCAAGCTAAGAACATTGTTTGAATTCCTTGGGGAATGTTTAAAGCTTATTGTAGCTGACAATGAGCTGGGAAGTTTGAAACAAGCTCTAGAGGGAAAATATGTGGAGCCGGGTCCTGGGGGTGATCCTATTAGGAACCCAAAAGTTTTGCCAACAGGAAAGAATATTCATGCACTGGATCCACAATCTATTCCCACCACAGCAGCAATGCAGAGTGCGAAAGTTGTGGTGGATAGGTTGATTGAGAGACAGAAGGTGGACAATGGGGGAAAGTATCCTGAAACAGTTGCACTTGTGTTGTGGGGAACTGATAATATTAAAACTTATGGTGAATCACTTGCCCAGGTTTTATGGATGATAGGGGCAAGGCCTGTGGCTGACACATTTGGAAGAGTCAACCGAGTAGAGCCAGTTAGTCTTGATGAGCTTGGAAGGCCCAGGATTGATGTTGTTGTTAATTGCTCTGGAGTTTTCAGAGACCTCTTCATAAATCAGGTAAATATGCTTTTGGACAACGAATGAAGATGCACAGCTGACAAGTTGGCTTGAAATGTTATGATTGTTCAGATGCTCTCTCTATTTTTTTCTTGAACTGTTTTTTGGTTATCCTCTTTCTGAGAAATTATTCTGTTACAGATGAACCTCCTTGACCGGGCAGTGAAGATGGTTGCTGAACTTGATGAACCAGCAGAACAGAATTATGTTAGGAAGCATGCACTAGAACAAGCTGAAGCCCTGGGTATTGATGTTCGTGAAGCAGCAACTCGAGTTTTCTCCAATGCCTCAGGCTCCTACTCCTCCAACATAAACCTTGCTGTTGAGAATTCCTCGTGGAATGACGAGAAACAGCTACAAGATATGTATTTGAGCCGAAAGTCCTTTGCCTTCGACTGCGATGCCCCTGGTGCTGGCATGGCCGAGAAAAGGAAAGTGTTTGAGATGGCTTTAAGCACAGCGGACGCTACATTCCAAAACCTTGACTCCTCTGAAATATCCCTCACTGATGTGAGCCACTACTTCGACTCTGACCCAACAAATTTGGTCCAGAACTTGAGGAAGGATGGAAAGAAACCCAGTGCATACGTTGCCGATACTACCACAGCTAACGCTCAGGTGAACATAGCCAAGCTATTATTATACTTCATGCACTGGATTAAGTCCTAAAACAAAAACATTGTAAGCTTTTTAGCTAACAGTCTCAAATTGTTAACGTGCAGGTGCGTACACTTGCTGAGACCGTGAGGCTTGATGCACGAACCAAATTGTTGAACCCCAAATGGTATGAAGGCATGATGTCCAGTGGTTACGAGGGTGTTCGTGAAATTGAGAAGCGGCTTACTAACACCGTTGGGTGGAGTGCCACTTCAGGCCAAGTTGACAACTGGGTGTATGAAGAAGCAAACACAACTTTTATCCAAGATGAGGATATGTTAAACAGACTGATGAGTACCAATCCCAATTCATTCAGGAAGTTGGTGCAAACATTCCTGGAGGCCAATGGCCGCGGATACTGGGAAACTTCAGAGGAAAACGTCGAGAAGTTGAGGCAATTGTATTCAGAAGTCGAAGACAAGATTGAAGGGATTGACAAGTGAACTATAAATAAACTGTTGAGTACATATTATCATGCAATATATCATTTGACATTGTTGATTTACATGAGCTTTCTTTTTCTCACATTCACTGTAACTATTGGAGGCAAGTTCCAAAAACATGTGGAATGTGAATTTGTTCATATGAATGAGATGTTATTTAATCTTTGCTGTTCATGCAGATGTCAGAAATTCAAAATTTGATCTCGCATCTGTTGCATTTTCATCACGAATTTCATAAATCTTAAGCATCAACATCATGAAAATCGTCTTAATTTAATGATATTACCATAGATGCGTATTATCAATTGAAAAATGAACTTAAAATCAATTAGAATTTAGAAGATCAATTGAGTCGATGCTTTTATCAAACTTTCAGTTTTTATTTATTTATCGGTTACAAGAGCTAACAAATACAAGCCAAAGCCACAGATAGAAACAACTTAATTTTTTATTTTTTTATATATTTTTTAAAAAGATTGCAATTACACTTTTTTCCTCCCATATTCTTGAGCCAATGATTCACTATAAAATAACGACATCAAAAAATCCATATATCTGACTCCACCTAATGGGATTTTTTTTTTGTTTAATTTGGTTATTCTTGAGCTAAAAAGAACACAGTTTCTCCCATTTTGTTGGATGGATTCTCCCATGAGAAATGAATCATACAAAGTAATTTACAAAACGAAAAAGTTACAGAAAAGCGTCCAAACCCTCTACAAAAAAAACAAAAAAAAAAAATTTTTGAAAAAAGAAAAAATAAAGGGGAAAGAAAACAGAATTTTGTATTGGAGTTACAAGTGGCACATGTTTTTTTCTCCTTTCTATCCGGGGCTCTATTATGTATCAAAGGTGTTCTTATCTTCAAAATAGTTCCATCAGGAGAGGGTCACCCTCTGCCATTGTTCTTATCAGCTTTATGAAATCCTGTTCACTTGAAACATTCCATGGATGAACAGCAGGCGCTTCGGCAGAATAAAAGGTAGAAGAATTTGTAGGTGGTTTCCTCTTATAAATCATTGTGCTAAACACCGAGTCAAAATTCTGTGGCGAATCCATTGATACAAAGAACATGGGTGTGGCAACCTTGTAATGCAATTGCAGATTGCCCACCAGATTAACAAGATCAATAAAGTCAGCCACTAAGCGCTGAGGTACGTAGAATATCTCAGAACTACATACAATGAGGCTCTGGTCACTTCTGATAGTTTCTTTATAGTTGACTTGAAAGTGAACAGGCATTGTGCTAACAATTTCTTTTACCATCTCTGCTTGTTTTGAATACCAATCTGAGTTTCCATTGGTTGACACAGTAACCCATGACTTCGACACCTAGAATTTCATTAATTTTGTCAGAGAACGAGAAAGCAGTTACGTAATAACTATTTGCAAAAGTTTTGATCATCATTAGCATTAAATATTACAGCATAACAAGAGTTTTCAACTACTGGTTATCTCCAAGTGTTGATATGATATGTTTATCATTGCAATAGTTTAAAACTGCTGCTTCCTATTAAAAAATAAGAAGTGCAAGAGAATAGAAGCTATAAAGCAACAACAGTAAAACAGTGATGGGACCAAAAAGCCTAGCATTAAGACAAAGAATATACAAGTATGTGGGGAACAAAGCATCAAGAGGATAGTTACAGATAATACCTTATCAGTAATCCAGAGCTTATTCTTATCTGCTTGCAGCAGATTCCAATAATTGAGAATAGTATCATCCTGAAGGAATAAGAAGCCTTCTGCACTAGTATATCGATTGAAGATCTTGGGCAAATGCCTGGAACGATGTACACATTGTAAATAGAATATGAGTGATGGTTTGTGTCACCTAACTCCGGTCAAAAATTGATATTATGTAGTCATGTTACAAAAGTGACAGTTATGATTTACTATCAACCTTTCCATATTTACCAGCAAGATATGCCAAGATTTTGACAACGAAACCACTAAATGGTGCTTCTAAGGAACCTTAATTTGAAAGAAAGTAAGAACCCAAGTCAATAAAAAAAAAAAAAAAAAAACCACATATTTGAACTAATATATGTATGGGCATCCATAGAATTTATTGAGTAACCGCTCGCTAAACCAAAATAATCAGGATTAAGTTGACATGCAAGATACTTGAAGGAAATGAAATTTGTTTCATTTCTTTCATTAATGTAGGAGACTCATCATGGAAGTAAACCTTCAACAAAACTGAACTATGCTCAGCACTACGCTTTTCGGTTAAGAGACTTCCACATAACTAATCTTTTCTAATTGTTACAAAATCTATGGTGCTTCGATAAATTTTCCTCACGTTTACATGACCATGTTCCACAATGTTGGTAAGTCTGACACCCCATGCTACCCCCTTTATCTTTCATTAAATCATTAAACAATATCATCCTGAAATTGTAATGTTCTTCATAACACTGGAGCCAATATATCTAAACCTTATTTTAATAAACTTCAACAGTCGAATGACAATAATCGAATTAACAGCCACAATATAACATTCAAGCTTCACATTCTACGGACTATGCCACTAGGTTTTAGAATCACCATGTATCCATGTACTTTGCTATTTTATTCTCCAGCTTGAGGCCTATAGCATGGCTCAAGCCAACCGATACTGCACTTATAATGCAATAGAGCCACTGCTTGGGACAGCCTATCTGGTGATAGACGTCACCTTTAATCAGGATAGATCCTCCATAGCTCTCACTGGTGGCTCTTTGAGGCCACCAAGCGAAGCCAGAGGAAAACTAGAAATGAAGCAGCCAAGCAGGGGAATTACGAAAGCCGCCCCGAAAAAAAAAAAAAGAATTTAAAGCCAAATGAGAACACTTTGCAAGTAGCTATAAGATCTATGCTGTTAGACTTTAACCTAAACATCTCTAGTATGTTATATACTTATATATATTTTATTTTCTACTAAAACCTTAGGCCATTAGTTCGTTAAGCAAGATTCTGAGGGCAAGTAGGGAAAAAGTTTCACAATTAGGGAGTTCTATGCAAGAGGATCTTTTGGCATCAATTATTGCACATATCAGTTGACAGTTATGTAACTCTTCTGTATAAGAAACAACCAATTTTTCACAAGCAGACAACGAAACTTTCACATAATTTGTCCATGGACCTGGTTCAATTTTCCTAGAATTGCAATGAAGAATAAAACCCCTAAATCTATCTAAATTTTCATATGGCACTTCATCAGCAATACAATTTTGCAATAATCATTCAATCTTCTAAATGAAGAAAAAAATTCAAAAAAAAAAAATTTATAAAGAAACTTAATACATATTTGTAAATCAAAAATAAAAACATAAGCATAAGCAAATTATACATACTTGTATACTTGTTCTAGCTGGCCTGCTTCAACAGCGAGATCTGCATTATTCTGATCTGACAAAATAATCACTGTTTTGAAGATCCTTCCATAAAGAAGTCTCCATTCCAAAGCAGTACGCTCCACAGGTCCACTGCAGAACATAATGAGTACAACATTCCCAAAATTCTTTCTCCACCGAATCAAATTACCAATCTCATTACTCACAGTCCCAGTTTCCTCAACCCCAAGATGAACAGATGGCAACTTACGAGGGACATACTCCTTCCTGTCCCCATGACCAATATTCGCCCTAGGCCGATCCAATTCCAGAGACATAAGCCTAGGCTGCTGATACCCAACAGCAATTAAGTCCTGAAGCCAAGCAGCAGTGAACTTCACATCCCTTTCAGCCCAAAATCCTTCCTCTGCCATAGAGTGACTCAACTCTAAAACCTTCTCAAAGAACCTATGTTTGTTCGACCTCCACGAAACCAAGAACTTAATCAACCGACCCACATTCACATGAAGATCTTTCTCCTCTGAAAACGGATATGCCTCAATTTTATCATATCTATGAACTGTAGGTGGATAAACAACAACATAACCACCAATCTCCCACAAAAGCCTCTGTCCCCAATAACCCCTCAACACATCTGATGCCATTGTACTGACTGAAACTGGAAGCATCAGTGCCCAAAATGCCGAGGACTGGTAAATCGTATTAAACGAATTCACCGGCACCATCATACCTTGTGGCAACGCAACTTTCAGGGCACGGTCATCAAACCGAATATCAAATGCTTCCAAACTGGGTTTCCTAGTAAAATAAAAAACTGAATCAACATCTGGCAACCCGTTTGAAATCCCTTGTTGTATAAACTGTTTTCCACCAAAAACCTCAGTATAGAACTTCTCATGACCAATCTCACCCACATTTTCCAATGGCAAGCCCCTAGGCCAAACAGACCGTTGCCCAAAATGCACATAAGGATTAACAACAGTCCTATTAGGATTCTCATGACTATATTGCAATATAGTTTCTTGCCTAGCTCCTTCACCTACTAATTCTACATCAAAATGTTTACCTAAATCATCACCAATAACATCACCTCTATCATCAGCATCAAAGATCGTTTTAGCACCATGTTGTATAGCAAACAAATACCCACAAGTTTTTCTAACATAAGAATCATAAGGCAAGAAATCCAGCACACGGAAACCTAAATTCGCTTGCATATCTAAAGACAAAAAAATTGCACCTTTCAAGCTCCAATCTCTGGGAGTCCTCGAATTCCCAATTGCAAGCAATTGCCATCCCTTGATCTTGACCAACTTTTTCAACGAATCAGTTGGGTATCTGTCAACAGAAACAACAATCCATTTATCTGATCGAAACCTACTGTAAATAGAGGATTGATCAGTAATGGGTGGAATTGAATTCCAGTTAATAGCAGGCAATGGGATGGCATTTGGGGAGTGTTCTTTAGACTGAGATTGAAGGAGATTGGCAGTGTCAGTGAAATTACGAAGGAAGGAGAGAGCAGCAATGGTGAGGATCAAGAGGAGGACAGTGATGATTTTGAACAAATTGTCACATACCCACGTGGAGAAATCAAGAGATTTTGACTCAGAGAAGCGATGGTGAGAAGTTCTGATCTGGGATTTTGGAGATTTAGGAAGTGCGTTACGCTCTTGGACCAACATTGAAGCTTTTAATAACTTGAAAGCAAAATTAAAAAAAGAAGAAGAGACATGCACTATGAGGTTGACTGAATGAACCTTGAAGGGAAGCTTTAGCTTTGCTGGTATTTTAGAGTTCAAAGTAAATTGAGGGAAGAAGCATGTGGTTGCCGACAACAATGATTGGGTACGAAACAAGAAGAAAGAGGGAGTTGGGGGTTTCTTCAGCTTCAATGTAATGTTCCAACTGCCACTAGTTTGGTGGGGTTGTCACTGGGTCACTGTCTCTCTTTTGTTTCCTTTTTTTTCATACAAAAATGATATTGGTATAAAAAAAAAAAAAAGGACACTAGAGGATATTTTTAAATTATAAAAAATTAATATTTTACTATTAAATTTTGTATTTTTTTAATCTCATTTTATATAATTATTTATCAGTACTCATTTTCATATATTTGTATATGTTTTTAATATTAAATTTGGAAAGGTATCGTTTTTGGTAATCCCAAAGATTTTTTTTTTTTTTTTTTTTTTTAAATTTAATAATCAATTTTGTTCTTTTAACAAATGAGTAAACACACTCGCTTTTAACAAAATTATTCTCTTTTTCTGGTATTTCATAGTAGCGACCTGCAGCTCTGCCGACATGGAACAGGCTGCCATGGTTCCACGGTAGCACCTGCAATAAATTTTTTTTTTTTTTTATTTTTTTATTTTATAATGAGTGTTGCAAGCTAAGGGTCGTAATTTAGGTTATGATTCGTTTATTCGTTCGATTTGATTCACTTTAAAGCGAATACGTGTTTGAAAAAATGGATCCGTTTATTAAATGGGTCAATTCGATTCGATTCGTTTATTAAACAAATTGAATACGAATTTAAGCTCATTAATTCGTTTAGAATTTGTTGACGGTGGATTTTGGTCTCAGGGTAATATGGGAATATCACCTCCGAGGTAATCCTCATTCAACGGTGAATTTGTTTGGTTATGGGGGACCAAAAGCAAATTTAGCGAGAGACGGAAAAACACACCAATCGACAAAGAGATTTAACGTGGTTCGGTGGATTTTGGGATCCGACTTACGTCCACGGACAAGAACAGGGTGGTACTTTTTATTACTCAAATATGCTTCTCGGGTCTCTTCTTTGCTTTCACAAATCAGAGCTTGATGATTCTGATCACTAACTTTGGTGATGATTTTTTTTGATGCCTTTTACACATGCTCTGCCCTCCTATTTATAATAATACAGAAATCAGACTCCTATTAGCATAAGAAATCCTAGTTGGATTCAGTCTTCTCCTCTTGTAAGGATTCCTAGTCTAATACTGCTTTCTTCATTCTCATTCCTTCTTGGATTCTGACTCCTTCTCCTTGTGAGGATATGATAATTTGCTTATCTTATCCGTAAGAATAGGGTGTCGTTATCTTGAACACGCCTCGCCATCTGGTCGGTCTTCATGAGGTCGGTCATGGCAATCTTTTATGCTGAGAGTGTTTCTGCCGACCTTATAGTGCTCGGTCATCCGAATCAGAGTGGTCAGTTTTTTTCCCTTGTGGTCGGGTCGGCTTTGATGATTTTAACCAGTCAGGGAATTACCCTTCTGTCCTTGTCGTGCTGCCTCTAAATGTCATAGTGCCTGAAAACACCATCAACATCTGTCCCCTAGTTCTCGGTTCCAACAAGTGTGCAAGTTGGTGCCGGGAACTATATAAAGATGGTGTTTCTGATCTGCTCCGTTGGAGGTCGGTCTGGTGTCGAGAAATGTCTTGTTGCCTCTTTTCAAGCATTTTTGCCTTGAGACACGCAACAGTCGCGTCCGTTTAAATGCCCATCAAATCAACTTTAGGGTTTCTTCTAAGTTCGACACTTGTCAAACATCCGTCGGGTTCCCGCCAAAAAGGGAACGAATCGACCGTGTAGAGGCGTCTTCACAGTGGGCTGATCTCAGCCGTCTGTTTAAACTTGGGAGACCTCTTTTGCAGTCGACACCTGGCGTTCATCCGGGCTCTTCCCTTAGATCCCACGGTCACGAGCGTATTCGCCATGACTATAAGAAAGCGAGGTTTTCACTGTTCCATCTTTTTTCGGCAATTTCTCCCTCTTTCCTGAAAACATCTCCGTGATTCGCCCAACTCCGTGTTCTCGAAGTTCAACCGCGAGCTTTTTCTTTCTCTTTGCTGTGGGCACAACCGTACTGCACAACCTTCTGTTTTTTCCGAGAAGACAAAGTAAGTCCTCTGAACGACCTCTTCTTTTTTGTGTTTGTGAATCTGTTTTGCTGTTCATTTTTGAGTGTTTGCTAGGAAAAGATTTATAGTTTGCTGGGTTCTGCTTTAGGGCACTTTTAGAGACCACATGTTTTAGCTAATCATGGAAACCGTGAGTAGTTTCTCTTAGCTTATAGACTGACTCCCATTCATTCTTTGTTTTTCTGGGCGTCAGGGATGTCTGACAGCAGTTCCTCCCCTGTTAAGTCTGCTAAGATCTCAACTCCCCCTGCTGAGGAGCTCTCCTCGGGCTCGGGGGCACCTAGTGTAGAAGACCTTGACACTACCCCTACTCCATCTGAGATCGAACAAGACTCCTACCATCAGAGGGTTCCTCGGAAGGACCCAGAGCCCGTTGAACTCGGATCGTCGGCTCTGGATATGAACCGTCCCTCCAAAATAACTGAGGATGATCTGGCGCTGTTGCGGCAACGATATGACATCCCAATAGATATTGCCCTTGAAGTTCCCGGCCCGATGGATCGTGCTAGTCAACCTGATGAGGGCTCAGTGCGCTTCTTCCTGCTTTTTTGAGTGTGGGCTACGACTGCCGATGCAACATTATTTTGCTTGGATGCTGGCCGAGATGGAGATTGCCCCTTGTCAATTGAGCTTAAATAGTTGGAGGATTCTGGCCGGTATATATGTGGTTTGGCACCGGGCAGGTTTAGGTGTACCTTGTTTGGAAGAGGTGAAGAGGTTATATCGTTTGAAGTCTAACCCAAAGACTCACTACGGTTGGTATTACCTCTCTGCTTATGACAGTTCGTCCAACCTTGTCCAGAAACTCCCCGACTCTAACAAGAATTTCAAGGATCTTTGGTTCTGGGCTACTGGGGATTGGGGTCGGGTCCTGAGATCGTTTGAGGAGGACGTCTCAGTTCCGGACATCTTCAGGGCGGGAGGTTAGGAGTTCAATACCCCTCTTTTTTTTTTTATTCCCGTTCTTAGTTTATTAGGTCTCTAACTTCTCTGGTTCCTCCCAGCTTGTTGGTGAGATGCTCCCAAGGTTTCTCGTCAGGTTCGGAGGCGGGTACATTGGGCTCGGGGGTATGCTGCCCACTGGAGGAAGTTGGTCAATGATGCGGCCTTTGTTGAGTCGGGCCTTACTCGGACCGTCCCTCCGGAAGTCTCGGGTCGGATAGGTAGATGTCTACTGGCTGTTTTGATGATCTTCCCTGTTTGTTTATCATGTGTTTGATGTCTTTGTTATATGCTCGGGTCCTGATTTCCTTTTCCCCTTTTTTTGTAGGTATGTCGAAGAGGCCAAAGTTTCTTGAGAAGTTGGCCGGTACTATGAAGAAAGCCGGTCATGCGGAAACTGGAACTTCCGGGACACAACCTGACCCTGTTGGGGCTGAGAGGGAGTCTCAAGGGAAAGTTCAGCCGGCTGCTCGGGGTCTATCTTCTCCTGGTGCGCAGTCGTCAGGATCTGCTCGTCTCGTCAGTCCGCCGAAGCCTCTTAGGAAGAGAAGGCGTCAGTTCGGGTCAGAGGAGACCGAGTTGGTTCAAGAGGAGGAGGCGGATCCTGTCCCGGCAAGAAGAAATATTTTCGTCGGGGGAAAAAATTATCCGTGGGTTCCTCCAAGAAGCGAAAGGGTCCTGTAATCCTCGGGGTGGATGATTTGGGAGAGAGCATCCGGGAGGCTACCTCACATCTAGTGTCGGCTTTTAATGAATTGGCCGAGATCATTCCCCCGGGGGAGGTCTCGAGATATGAAGACATCTCTCTCGAAGCTGTAGTGACTGAGATGAGCTCTCAAATGGCAAAGGTATTTTTATTCTTCTTTTTTCTGACTTCGGTTCTCGGTCTTCTTCATATCATATCTTGACTCTTTTTTTTTGTTTTTTGTGCAGGCTACTTACCTCATGGCCAAGAACAAAGACCTTCTTCTGAGTCTGTTGTCCGAGGGTGGTCAGGCTCAGAGGCTTCAGAATCGTCTTACAGAAGTGGAAGCTAAACTGGCCGACCGGGAGGAGGTGATAAAGAATCACGAAGCGACCGCCATTGAGAACTTCAAAATTAATAAGGCTCTTAAGGCTGCTGCTGCGTGGAGCGAAAGCTTGCCGACAGTGCTCGGGAGGACTTGAAAGCTGCCCAATCCGAGGTTGGCGTTTTGAAGGCGAAGGTGGCCAGTGTTGAAACCAAATTGAAAGCCAATGATGAACAAATGGCGCGGGCCCGGAATGATCTCGAGAAGAAAGAAGCCAAGCTTGAGGAGAGAGAGGCCGATCTTGAGGCCGAGAAGGAGGCCATCCGCCTTGAGGGGGTTGGTGATTGTGCTGATCTGATACCGATGGTGCTGCCAAGTCTGAACATGGACCCTATTTATGCGGCCATCAGCTTTTGCAAGGGGGATATATCTGAGGAGGAGTTCCGGAAGTGGCTTCCTCCCCCTTCCGAGGAGGTGATGGATCCCGCCCCGGTTTTAATTGTTCCGGCTTCTAGGGTTTCTTAAGAAGGACGACCTGATGTTCCTGCCCCCAGTGAGGACTGTCTTGAGATCCCTCCCCCTATCCCTGAAGCAGAGGTCTCCCATGCTGCCGAGGATGAAGCAGCTGTTCCTCCCCCCGAGGTCGAGCCAATCCTTCCGCCGTCTAAGCTGGCTGAGGAAGAAATTTCCGCCCCTGTGCGGGCTGAATGAGAAAGGGTAACCCGACCGGGGCCCTGTGTACAATAACTTTTTGTAATAACATTACAATTTGTATTTTGACATACATATATATATATATATATATATATATATATATATTTATGTGTATTTCTTATCTCTTTCTCCTTTTTTCTTTATGTTTCTTGTTTGTCTGAATATTCCGAGACCTTTCGGGGGTCAACATGAGCCGGAGGGGCATAACCTGGCCCCGAGCTGAGAAAGGAACTTGGACCTGGGGGAATGTTACGTCCCCAGTCCAAAGGGCTGATTCGGTGGGACGTACCCCGACCCCGAGCTGAGAAAGGGACTTGGACCTGGGGGAATGTTACGTCCCCAGTCCAAAGGGCTGACTCGGTGGGACGTACCCCGACCCCGAGCTGAGAAAGGAACTTGGACCTGGGGGAATGTTACCTCCCCAGTCAGAAGGGCTGACTCGGTGGGATGTAACCCGACCCCGAGCTGAATAAAAGACTTGGGTTCTGGGGGAATATTACCTCCCCAAACCAAAGGAGCTGGCTCGGTGGGACGTAACCCGACCCCGAGTTGAATAACCAAGTGGCCTCGGCGGAACGAAATCCAGCCCCGAGCCGATTAACAAGTGGCTTCGGTGGAACGAATCCAGCCCCGAGCCGAATAATCTTTGGGACTTGTATAGAAGGGAAGTGAATCAACCTTTTGAAGTCCTGCCTAATCCGGCATGGGCGTCCCTCTGCCAGACCGGCGAAAAATAAAAAACAAGATTCTAAAAAATAAAATCACAAGCCGGGGGTGACTTAGCACCTATCCCAAAATAAAAAATGTTTTTTGCAAAGATAAAAAACAACATGGATGCCTCAAGACAGCGTCCCGTCCGAGGTCTCCAAAACACAATTCTGAATCTTTCAATTCAGTGTCCCGGCGAACCAGGATTCGGATCAGAGAGCGTTTGAATGGTAAGGGCACATCCTCTACACGTTGGTTCACTGGGGAGCCTGTGTATTGTATGAGGGCTCCTCCTTACCACGCTGGAGCAGACACACGCCACAGGGGCATAACGCATCCCCGTGCTGTGTCTCTCACAGATCCGGATGATGAATGGATCAAAGAGTGTCCGGGATACTAAGGGTATATCCCTCCTTAGGTCCGGTATCACTGGAGCTAGCAATCGTCACGGGGGTGTCATCATCCCCCGTGCTATGCTTTCCCACGGATCCATTACATCGGGTAGGTGAGGATCAAAAGAGTGTTCGACACATTAAGGGCATGTTTCCTTATGTTCGGTAACACTGGAGTAAGCAATCGCCACGGGGGTATCATCCCTCCCTGTGCTATGCTTCTCACGGATCCATGACATCGAGTATGTCCCTGAGGACCCCGAGCTAAAGAGACATTTGGTTTTGGGGGAATGTTCTGTCCCCAGACCAATGAGCATGACTCGGTGAGCTGAAAGAGGTACTTGGCTCTGGGGGAATGTTCCGTCCCCAGACCAATGAGCACGACTCGGTGGGACGTAACCCGACCCCGAGCTGAAAGAGGTACTTGGCTCTGGGGGAATGTTCCATCACCAGACCGTTGAGCACGACTCGGTGGGACGTAACCCGACCCCAAGCTGAAAGAGGTACTTGGCTCTGGGGGAATGTTCCGTCCCCAAACCAATGAGCATGGCTCGGTGGGACGTAACCCGACCCCGAGCTGAAAGAGGTACTTGGCTCTGGGAATGTTCCGTCCCCAGACCAATGAGCATGACTCGGTGGGACGTAACCCGACCCCGAGCCGAATAACTGAGTGGCCTCGGCGGAACAAAGTCCAGCCCCGAGCCGATCAGGTCTTAGTGCTTGGTCGTTTCTTTTTGTATTAGGCGCTAAGTTTGTCCCCGGTTTTTTGAGTAAGTCTTTCTATTTATGCTTTAAGAAAGTGGACGAGAACCTTTTTTGAAAAGAGAAAGTTTTTATTCATGTTTCAGGGACAAACTGCCCCTTTTTTCAGTTGAATTGGCGGCCACGTGCTCTTTGTCTGGTCGTCATAACTTCGTGGTCAATGTATTTGTTCAGATATCCGTTTCATGCTAGATCTTCCATTTGTTCTCGCAGATCTTTACATCCGTCTGTTGCATGTCCTTTGGAGTTGTGGTGTACACAATAAGCCTTTTGGTTCCTTTTGTCCGGGGGGAATCTTCCTTTGGTCGGGTTCCACTAAGAGGCATTTCCCCTGGATCTCCATGACAATTTGTCCCAGTGGTTTCTTTAGAGGAATGTATGCATCTTCCCCGACCACATGGTTTACTTGGGTCGGCGCCCTTCTCTCTTGATTGTCTCGGTGCAGTGGTTTGAATTCTTTGTGCTTCGGGGGTGGTCTTCTGGATTCTCTTTCTGTCCGGCGGGGGGCGCCCTCCTTTGCGGTTCTATCTCTGATGGTGTTCCCTTTTCGGGACACTTTCTCCTCGTTTTCTAACAAAACGAACTTTCGAGCCACCTCCAGGGCGGTGGCGTAGTCCGGGATGTCTTGGATCCTTAGATGGGTCCATAGCCTTCCGACCGTCAAGGCTCCTTTCAAGCTTTCCAGGGCCTCGGGGGATTCATACCCTCCGACTTCGAGTACCATATTATGGTACCTTTCAATAAATATCTTCAGAGGCTCATCGTCTCCTAGCTTCATGAGCCTGAGTTCTCCAATCGTTTTTCTGGGGACACAAGCCCCCTTGAAGTGTCGTATGAATGACTTCCTCAGTTGTGCGAAGCTGCTGATGCTTCTTGGGGCTAGGCTTCGGTACCATAGAATGGCTGGTCCGGCCAGAGTTAGGGGAAATACTTTGCAGATGGCGTCCCATGTTACACCTTGTACTTCCATTAACAGGACGAACCCTTCAATGTGAGTTTTGGGGTCGGTATGGCCTTTGTATGGTGTCATGGTCGGCATGCTGAATCTTTTTGGGAATTTCTCCGATCTTATTTCTTCCGTGAGGGGGGACTCATCTTTGATGTCCTGGACATTCCCTCTGTTTGCATTGGGGTATACTCCCCATTTGACCAGCTCCTCCCGCAACCAAGATTTCATGTTGCTGTCTTTGGTTCCATGCCGCCCCTGTGGTTTCTTTTCTTCTGCTATCTCGGGAGTGGCGCTTCTCAGGGTCGGTGTCTTCTCGCACCTTTTCGGTATGTTCTTTCTCTCTTCTCCGGGTACTGTGAGGGCTATCGTAGGAGGAGTCTAGTGATGATTTGTCATCTTCCTCCTCCCATATGTCCTCGGTTTGGGAATCTCTCTGCACTACCACAGATCTCACCCTGTAGGGTTCCCTCCTCCGGGGTCTGTCGTCTTCGCTCGTATCGACAATTCTCTTTCCTTCCGTTATCTCATTCCTTCGTCGGCTAGTCCCGGCCTCGAATTTTCCGTCGTGTGCTCCTTCCATCCTTTCCAACCGGTCTACTATGGTTTTTAGTAGAGTTGGTTTTCCTCCCTTTCTTTCCTAAGGTTTTCTTCGATTTTTTCCATCCAATCTGCAGCCGAGCTCCCTGATGATTGTTGGTTTCCGCCTTCCGCCATTTGTCTTACTACGCGAGTTGCTTTTCGTATGATTCCCCACAGACGGCGCCAACTGTTGACGGTGGATTTTGGTCTCAGGGTAATATGGGAATATCACCTCCGAGGTAATCCTCCTTCAACGGTGAATTTGTTTGGTTATGGGGGACCAAAAGCAAATTTAGCGAGAGACGGAAAAACACACCAATCGACAAAGAGATTTAACGTGGTTCGGTGGATTTTGGGATCCGACCTACGTCCACGGACAAGAACAGGGTGGTACTTTTTATTACTCAAATATGCTTCTCGGGTCTCTTCTTTGCTTTCACAAATCAGAGCTTGATGATTCTGATCACTAACTTTGATGATGATTTTTTTTGATGCCTTTTACACATGCTCTGCCCTCCTATTTATAATAATACAGAAATCAGACTCCTATTAGCATAAGAAATCCTAGTTGGATTCAGTCTTCTCCTCTTGTAAGGATTCCTAATCTAATACTGCTTTCTTCATTCTCATCCTTCTTGGATTCTGACTCCTTCTCCTTGTGAGGATAGGATAATTTGCTTATCTTATCCGTAAGAATAGGGTGTCGTTATCTTGAACACGCCTCGCCATCTGGTCGGTCTTCATGAGGTCGGTCATGGCAATCTTTTATGCTGAGAGTGTTTCTGCCGACCTTATAGTGCTCGGTCATCCGAATCAGAGTGGTCGGTTTTTTTCCCTTGTGGTCGGGTCGGCTTTGATGATTTTAACAGTCAGGGAATTACCCTTCTGTCCTTGTCGTGCTGCCTCTAAATGTCATAGTGCCTGAAAACACCATCAACAGAATTCATTTTTTTTATTTTCTTTTACTAATTACTGTTATTTTTCAATTAAGGTTAATTACCAATATTTGGTGAGATTTTTTAGTAAATATATAAATTACATATTTCATATGTATATATTATGAACAATTAATGTAAATAAATTATGGTAATTATGTTATTGAATAATATCATGACTAAACGAATATTCGTATTCGTTTAATGAACGAATCAAATACGAATTCATCACATTTTGATTCAATTCGTCTAAGATTCTGACACACTCACAAATTTATTTTTTTACTCACAAGTATAAGAGTGTCGAAGTAATAAAATAACCTGATAAGTCTGGGGTCGATACAAAGGGAATAGATTTAATAAGATAAAAGAATAATTCGAGTAAAAATAAAAAGAATGAATGTTTAAAGTGATTGAAATTTTAAATTAGACTGTAAAAATAAAATAAAATGTTAGGGTTAGAGGATCAACTTTTAATACTTCAAATTTAGAATTCTTACTTTTTATAATATATAAATTTTCATTATTACCCAGTTAATTTATTTCAAGAATTAATTATGACAAAACATATAAAACCAACTATAAAGGCAGTGATAACATTTGTCAATAATAAGTCCAGTCAGGTACTCAATTATGCCAAATAAATAAAATCATCCATATAGACGGTAACAAAGTTTGTCAATAATTAATCCATATTTAAATTGAATGTTAATCATTAAATTATAATTTACATATTATAATATAAATAAGATTAATTTATATTTTTATATTAAAAGTTTCACCATTTACCCAGCAAAATGAAATTAGCTACTCATGATTTGAATAAAAACACTTATAATTTTATTATTGAAAGAAAAAGAAATTACAAGAAAGCTTTAAAAATTAAAACACACAAAAATTGTAAATTTTCAGAGAAAACTATGGACTTTCGGGCTGAGGAAACTAAGGTGTTGAACACATTTATTTATAGAGGTGCTTGCACCTCCCTTACTTGTAAATTGCAAGCACAGCTTGCATATTGCAAGTTAGTAATTGTTTTCCATTGAAAAGTGGAAAGTGATTGCTAATTTTTTTTATTTTATTAATATATTATAATAATATTATATATATATATATAATATCTTTTTGGGACCTCCAATATAATATACTAAAAAATATTATATATATAAAATCTTGGTGGGTCCTCCAAAATATATTATATATTATATAAATATATATATTATAATAATAATAATAAAATACATTTATATGTAAATATATCATAAGCTCATTTTGTCGCCAATCTAAACACGGTGAATATTTTCCAAGTCCGATTTGAATCTAGCTGTCATGCTATTTTTGGGTTCCTGAAATTCAGATCTCATATCCAATTATCCCGTTGAGCATCCGGAGCAGTATTTTACCTACATAATAAATAAAAATCACAAAAAAACCTAAATATAATTATTATTTAACAAATGTGCTAAATTAAGGGGATTAATGACATTATAAGTGTAAAATGATTAGTTTCTCTTTTATTAAGTGTACATTTTTTAATACTATGGATGTCCTGCTACTCTTTCTAAAATTTGATAAAAAATGGTAAAGGAAAATGATATTTTCTAGTGGCGTCATTTAGTTTTCTATATTCAATGCACATACGCCAACTAGATGAGATTCGAGTTGGAATTGATTATACTTTATCATTATTTACGACCAATATTCAAGATTTTTTAGGCACAACTTGTGTAGGACTTACCCATTTACTATCGAAGATAGGGTAGATGATGCATGCATCAAGAAGTTTAAGGACTTCTGCTTTTACCACTTCTTTCATGTGAGGATTCAATATTCTTTGGGGTGGACGATATGTCATAGCATAATCTTATAAATGTATTATGTATGTGCATATCAAAGGATAATGTATTTTATGTATTTTAAAGTCCGTCCAATTGTCAGTTTATGTTCTCTCAACACATTCAACAACTTACATTCTTGATTGCTTGTAAGGGAAGAAGGAATTACCGCATGGTAAGTTTGTTCATTTCCAAGAAATGAATACTTCAATCCTTCTGGTAAAATCTTTAATTCCAATTTGGGTGTTTTCTCATGTTTTTCTTCTTCCAGTGTTCCCAGTTCCTTAAAATTTTATTTCTCTCTATCGCCTTCCAGTATATGTGTAGAATCAAGTAAAAAATCATTAGGAATATCCGAATCTAATTGCGTACTTGATTCAAGAAAATTACCAGTATAAATTTCCATTGGATCAGATAAACTCCCAGAATATGTTCCTCCAAAATTGGTTCAATTAGTTCCATGCTCTCTTTTTCACTGTCCTCATCATATAGTTGTTTGCACATTTTAAAAACATTAAGCTCCAATTTCATATTGCTAAAAGATAAATTCATGATTTCATTCCTGCAATTAATTAAAGCATTAACTGTTGCTAAAAATGGACGACCAAACATTACATGAATTGGCTTATAACTGTATGCTACCAGTTGTGTTTTCAAGACAATAAAATCCACAGGATATATGAATTATCGACTTGTAATAACACGTCTTCCATAATTCCTTTCGGTATCTTGACTGATCTATCAGCAAGTAAAAGAGTAGTTGATGTTGGTTTTAACTCACCAATATTTAGTTATTGGTAAACCGAAAATGAAAGCAAATTGACACTAGCTCCAATATCAAGCAAAAATGTTCAATTTTTTGATTTACAATCATAAATGAAATAGTTGAACAACCAGGGTCCTTGTATTTTAATGCATTATTGGTTGAGAGAATGAAACTTACCTGTTTAGCTAGAAAAACTTTATTTCCTACCTGATATTTTCTTTTAACGGTGCACAAGTCTTTCAGAAATTTAGCATAAGATGCTATCTGTTGGATGACATCTAACAAAAGAATATCGACATTTACCTGTTTGAATATTTCATATATCTATATGGAATGATTTAATTTCTTTGTTTTCAACGCTTGAGGAAATGAAGGTGGATGAGAAAAATTATTATCATCAACGATAGGTAATGGTTCATCAATCTTTTCCTTACCCTCTGGATCTGATTTATTTTCAACTTCACGGGGTTCAAGAATAGGTCTGTGGAAGACCTTACCACTGCGAAGAGTAATAACATATTTGACTTGGTCTATGTGTTGACTACCGGAACTACCCTCGTGAAGATTTTGATGACTCTTAGGGTTTGGATGTGGTTGTGCATGAAACTTCTCTTTCTCATTAATGGTCAATGAAGATGTGATTTTGGAGAAAATATTTTTCAGATCAATAAATATTTGCACATTTTGGTTATTGATGGCTTCATGTTTCTCAATGAATGTATGCAAGGTATCATCAAGGGTTTTCATAGGCGGTGGGACATATGATGCATAATTCTGGGAGTTTTGGAAATTCTGGTGTATTTGGGGAGGCTGTTGCAATGGTTGTGCTTGGTTATCATTCCTCCAATTGAAGTTTGAATGATTTCTCCAACCAGAATTATAGGTTTGGGAGTATGAGTTTGGATTTGGTATCTTGAATGTGTTTATGGAACTGACTTGGTTATGGAGACATTCTTACAAGGTTAGTAAGGTTGGGAAAATTTGTATGACATGTTCATTTGAATTACAGATTTGACATGTGATTTCTTGAATTGACTTGACATGATCACTATTCCTCATTTCTAATGCCTCGACTTTCTTAGCTAGAGATATATATTTAGCAAAAGGTAATGGTCTTCCATAAGATTAAACATACATCTACCATATGACTGTGGTTTTACAGGCGACTCATAGGTGCCAACTGTATCCTATTGTTGTGCATTCTCTGATATGTGTTTTATGTAATCTAATGCATCTTCAGGATTTTTGTCCCTAAATTCACCATTACACATCATTTCCACTACTTGTCTACATGGGGTGTTAAACCTTCGTAGAAGTAGGAAACCAACCTCCATGTTTCAAACCGGTGATGTGGACAAACATTCAATATTTCTTTAAATCTCTCCCAACATTGGTAAAGTGTTCCCCTACTCTTGTGTGAAAGTTGTGATTCTCCTTTTAAAAGAGTTTGTCATGTGATGAGGAAAGATTTTTTTTCAGAAAATTCTCTTGTAAATCATCTCATTGACACACTCACAAAGTGGTTCTTTACTCCCAAGTATAAGAGTGTCAAAGTAATAAAATACCCGGTAAGTCCGGGGTTGATACACAAAGAATAGATTTAGTAAAATAAAATAACAATTCAATTAAAAATAAAAAGGCTTGATTTATCTGAAGTGATTGAAAATTTTAAATTAGATTGCAACAATAAAATAAAATATTGGAGGTTAGAGGATCCACTTTTAATATTTCAAATTTAGAAATCTTACTTTTTATAATATATAAATTGTCATTATTACCTAGTTAATTTATTTCAGGAATTAATTATGCCAAAATATATAAAGTAAGCCATAAAGATGGTGATAACATTTGTCTATAACAAGTCCAGTTAGGTACCCAATTATGCCAAATAAATAAAACCAGCCATATAGGCGGTAACAAAGTTTGTCAATAATTAATCCAGATTTAAATTAGATATTAGTCTTTAGATTACAGTTATATATTATAATACAAATAAGATTAATTTATATTTTCATATTAAAAGCTTCACCTTTTATCTCATCATTATGAAATTAGCTACTCATGATTTGAATAAAAACACTTATAATTTTATTCCTGAAAAAAAATCACAAGAAAGCTTTAAAAAAAATTAAACATATAAGAGCTGAAACTCCACAAATTTTCAGAGAAAATTGTGGAAATCATATTGAATTTCTAAGCTGTTGAGCATCTTTATTTATAAAGGTGCTCGACATCTCTCGCTTGTAAATTGCAAGATATCTCTCACTTTTTTTTTTTTAAATTTTGTCCTTACTTGTTTTGTCAAAGCATGCAAATTTCTTTATATGTTTTGACAAGTCCTCCACCTTTCCACCGAAAGTTGGAGGCAAATTTATTTATTTATTTTATTTTATATTGTTTTTGGATTTTCTTGTTTATTTGTGTTTTTAATAATTATATATAATATACTTTGGATATTTAATCAATTTCAGTCTTGAAAAATTCAGAATTAGAAAATCTTATAAACAGAAAAGTTGTAGATATTTGAGTCTTCTTTCATCTGGAATTGGAATCGTCTCAGTCCGATATCAGAGTAAAAATTTATGGCCAAAATATGAAAATTGTGCAGGGTTAGAATTTCTGAAATTGTATTTTAAGTATTTGGCCTCCAAAATCCAAATGTCACGTACATTTTTCTAATTATGCATGCAAAATATTATTTCTCCTACATAATAAATAAAAATCACAATAAAAATATATAAAACATAAATTAATTGTTATTTTACAAATGTTCTAAATAAATGAGATTAATGAAACTATAAGTGTAAAATGATTATTTTCTCTTATAATAAATGTACGCTTTTTAGTATCCATCACACCCCCAACCAGCTTATTATCAGTCCCTATTAATTTAAGCGAAAACTTAAAAGAAAAATTATTATCCAAGTTGATGATTTTTTTTTTTAAATACTCAAATAAGTAAATTCTCTTTTACTTTTTACCCTTCTTCCATACACACATAAAATAAGGTATCAATCAATTCATTATGCCCACAATATTCACAGACCTTTTGAAAAAAATTTTTTTTTTGCCTAAAACTATATTAGAGTTCACACCTTTTTTGACAATGGAAGTTTATTTATAAATATAAAAATAATTTTTTTGAATAATAATACATCTTCAATCCTTGTAACGAGCTTTGGGCTAGTGACTCATAAATCATTTGGATTTAGGATACTAGGTGTTAAGACACCCCTACGGACTTAATTGCTCTGATCTCAGATGTTAAAAAGAAGAAGTGTCTAATTTTATTAAACTTTATGTTTAACCCATATAACGAGCTTTGGGCCAGTGACTCCCAGACTAGTTGACCTTATGGCACTAAGCGTTAAAACACTCATATGGACTTAATTGCTCGAGTTAGAGAGACATCATATATTTTTTTAAACAACTCAAGTTCTACCGTTTTACGTGAACAATCATTGTTTGCTGAGGTAAGATGTCCGATTACTAAGTAAAAGCTTTATTATTATTATTATTATTATTATTATCATTTTTTTTAAAAATAATTCAAGATATACCGCTTTATGCGAACAATCACTACTTGATGAGATAAGATATTCGGTTACTAAGTAAAAGATTGGTTAGTTTTTTTTTTTTAAATAAAAACACAAATTCCACTGCCTTTAGGTTATACCTCTAACAAACTAAAGAACTTAATATTACAAAATTTTCACTTACAACTCATTATCATATGTTACTGTATATGTTGATAATATCTGTCAAATGAGCATATGAATATCAAATTTAATCAATATTATGGAGAATTCATAAATTTAAATGATTCAAAAAGAAATGAAATAAAAATAACTTGTTATGAATTAAATTGAGACGCGTCTCAGGAGCGAAAACTCCTTACACTGTCATCTCTGAACAATAATTCCACTTGGTTAGTCAAAAATTTATTGTTGATTTGTGTGTAGTTTTTTTTTTTAAAAAAAAAACTCAAGAGAAAATTAACACAAAATATATTTTTTTCACACAAATAACAAAAAAGAAAATAAACAACACAATTTTTTTTTTGAAAGAAAAACACAACAATGAAATATAAAACAAAAAATATCTAGTCAACTATCATCTCACATAAAATACTAACAAAGCAAAAAATAACATAAAATCTTTTTTTTTTGAAATAAAAACACAACAATGAAACATAAAACAAAAACTATCTAGTCAACTATCTCCTCCCCCAACCAAATTGAGACATTATCTCCAATGTGTGAATAAGAAGAAGTAGAGTTTAGAAGACATCATCTGGTTAGTGTGAAATTGACAATTGAATCTACGATTATTTAAAAGAAAAATTACAGATTAAGATCCAAGTCCACTCTACGCTTCTTGCCACGATCGTTATCGGACCAGTTCAACTTGGAAAGAATGAGGTCGATTTTTGGTTCATAAGCTAAAAATTTGTCAATTAATTCATCAGTTTTTCTTACAATTAGTACGATATTTTTTTACCGATTTTGAAATGAACCCAAGTTTTTTTTGCATCCTCAAGAAATACTAAAATAAAATCGAAAAAATGATCAGCATTGAGTAGTCCAATGGGTTTTCGGTGAATGTTCAAGTTCGCCTATGATGCAATTGTGGATATTTTTTCCAACGTGCTTAGCCCACCTGGTAAAGCAATAAAAGCGTCAACATGATTAATCATTTCAGTAAGTCTTTCAGACATACCTGAGACAATGCATTCTTCTCAACTTGATTTTTCGATGAGGTTTTCATCTGCCAAAGTCTTTGGAATGATCCCCAAAACTTGACTGCCACCTTATTGCACGACCATTGAAACACATCCCATCAATTCAAGATTGCCACCGCCATATACTACATGCATGTTTCTTTCCGCTATACCCAATTCTTTTGCGGCCTCAACAAATTCTGGTTTAGTTCCAGAGCTAGTTCCATAAAACACACATATATTATTGACTCGTCGTCTTGAAGTTTTCTCCATTTTTATTCTCTCTTTTATCTAGATGTGTCGAAGAGAAAAATGACGAGCTGTATTTATGGATCTTGAAAAAGAATGAGTAATAAAAACACTAGTACCTGCAAAATGACAATTGTCAGATGAACAATAAAATAGATCGTGAAAGTCAAAAAGTTTAGATACTGTCAGCAAAAGTAGAGGTAATCAAAATAATAAATTGAAGTAAATCAAAACAGTAATTTAATGCAAAGGAAATCAAAGCAGTAAATTGAAACAATATGTACTGGTGGTTGTGATTGTGGCTCATATCTTCCTCTGGTTTTATGTCCAGTAACGGCTTGAACGCCCTCTATGGGTCGAAGATATGTTTCCCATCCAATTTTCTTATAAATTTACAACATGGTCTCTTAAAGTTAGATTCCAAAGACTGTATTGTTGTCTTTCTTTTTGAAATTATGTATGCAAATTGCGAATCACTCGATGAACATGTCCACTAGGATGCGTCTCAATAGTCAATGATATATCATCTAAAAAGTCCTTACTCAAGCCATATCTAATGAATTGAATTTTATCTTCGCGATTGTTAGACACCATTCCTAAAGAACGACAATGAGCGTGGCACATCCAACTGCACATTTATAACAAACACCTAATTGTTTAACTCTTCGTTTCTTAGCATAGGTGTTTTTCCTTAAACCAGACATGTAAGAAATGAAAGAGTCAGATGACTCACTTGCCAAACGAACCCTTGCTTCAATTACCCAACGAATATCACTAGGAATACCATTGATCATAAGAAGCCTCATTCTTTCGGTGCGTGCTTTGTAAATTTTCATCAGAGCATTTTGGGGGAGAGAAGGGAAATGTCTGTGGAGTTTTGTGAGAGTTTCTTTCATGCCTTGATTGTAGGATATCAGTAATTTTAGGAAACTGAAAGAACCGACTTAGAGTCACGGAGTACCGTTATCCACTGTTTAACTGGGTACAAGATTTTGACAAAAAGAGAAAAGAAAAAATGCTAGAAAACCCAAGAAAAAAAATAAAAATTAGACAAATATAAAATAAAATAAAATACATCAATCACAGCACATTGAGTTTGAAATGAAAAAAGATTCTTGAAAATTTGAACACTCCAAAAATAGTTTCAGATGTTGTCTGTTCACTTTAAATACATCACCAGCCATAAGATTCTCAATGTCAACAGCTCCATATGGGTAAACATGCTTCACAATAAATGGGCCACTCTATTTGGATTTCAATTTTCCATAAAATAAATGAAGATGAGAATTATAAAGCAAAACTTTTTGATCAATTTCAAATATTTTTCGTGAAATTCGATTATCATGAACTACCTTTGTTTTAGCTTTAAGAATTTTCGTATTCTCATATGAATCATTCATTAACTCTTCAAGTTCATTTAATTGCAGTTTACGTTTATAACTGGCATTTTCAAGGTTTGAATTGAATGATTTAATAGCCCAATATGCTTTATGCTCAAGTTCTACAAGCAAATGACAAGATTTTCCATAAACTATATAATATGGAGACATTTCCAAAGATATTTTGAAAGCTGTTCAGTTGCCTGAAATGCATCAGTCAGTCAAAGAGACCAATCTTTACGATTTGGGTTGACTTTTTTTTTTCCAAAATTTGTTTGATTTCCCTATTTGCTAGTTCAACTTGACCATTTGTCTAAGGGTGATAGAAGGTGGAAACCTTATGTGTAACTCCATACTTTTTCATTAAGGACTCAAAAGACATGTTACAAACTGTTTCATACTCTACCATGACATGGAACCGTTTGAAATATTTCAAGACCTGATCCTTTATTTTTAGAAAATATACCCACACCTTTCGAGAAGCATCGTCAATGAAAGTCATAAAGTATTTGTTACTGCCTAGTGAATTAACCTCCAAGGGAGCACAAACATCAAAGTGCACCAGACTGAGCAACTCTGATCTCATAGAAGAGAATTTAAGGAGACTCTATATTACTTATCGAATATACAGTAATTGCAAGGATATAGAGCATCATTCTTGGAGACAATGATTAGATCATTCTTTGTCAAGGTAGACAAGCTTTTTCTCACTCATGTAATCGAGTTTTTGGTGCCACGGATTTTGAGAAGCCTCATGTTCAGCTACATTGAGGCTTTCTGCACATATCTTCACATGAGTCTTGTATAAAGTGCCACAAATATGTCATCGGGCGACGACCATGACATATTTTATCATTTTCTATATGCCATTGCTAAAGTGGTTAGCATAGCCTTGTTTGTCAAGGGCTACCCCCGAGAGTAGATTGAGCCGAAGTTCTAGAACATGTATCACCTCCTTCAGGGTTATTATATACCATGCATTTGTCCGCATCTGAATATCACCAATTCCCACTATCTGAGAGGAACTGGTATTTCTCATATTCATTGCTCCAAAGTCTCCTACTTTATATGTTGTGAAGAAATCTCTGTGAGGAGTAACGTGGTAGGATGTTGCAGTATCCACCACTCACTCAACATCTTGAGTTGTGGTGTGAATGCATGCTACTTCCTAGATGAAACAGATAACTACATCTCCCAAGGCAATTACTAGTGTCTCCGTATTGTTTTTCTTCGATTGGGAATTGCCTTGACCCTGCTCTCGTCTCAACTTTCGGTAATTCTTCTTTAAATGGCCTTATATGCCATAATTATATCACTTGTAGATAGGATTTCTCCCGTATGTGGATTTGTCTATACTTTTGCTTCTACTTCTCCATATACCTTAATTTTTATCTTGTTGCCTTACTAAATTATTCGTGATAAGGGCTTGTGTCTGATATGTGCCCATGTCTTTTCTTCTGGCCTCCTTATTTGACATGACATATTTTACCATAAGCATGGTAAGTTTGCCTCATGGAGCCGAATTGCTGAGAGTAACCACCAATGTTTCCCAGCTATCAGGAAGAGAATTGTGTAGTAAGAAGGCTTGAACTTCATCTCCCAGTTGCATATCTATTGTAGACAACTGGTTCACAGGCTTTGGAACTCATTGGTGTGTTCTGCAATGGAAGTTCCACTCCGTAGCTTCAAGTTCACCAAACGCCTCATTATTAAGGTTTTATTCTAAGTTGTCTTGGCCTGGAACATGTCTTCCAATTTTATCCATATTTCGTAAGTATTTGTATAATGTGTTATGTGGTGGAAGACACTGTGGCCGATCCACTGCCTAATCTGACCCAAAGTTCTGTTATTGAGTTTATTAAAGTCATACTCTTTAACAGATTTTGGTCTCACTCCCTTCACCTCGATAATATCGAACAGATCTTTGCAGTGTAAATAATTTTTCATCCAAGGTCTATAGAGGGAGTAATTGGTTACTATCAGCTTGATCATCGCACCAGAAGATGAATCTTCAATTTCCATTTAAAGTATAAATAAAAATAGGATAAAATCGGGGCTGATTTTCACAAATCAAAGGTCAGCGTTGCGTCCGAAACAGTAAAAAATGGTGGATTAGATAATTTGTTGGTCCAAATTTGACTCAATGACCGATTTGTAAATTTATAAAACTTCTGGGGCTAAAATATAAATTTCAATGACTTCATGAGGCTCAATGAAATTTACTAGGTATGCTGACGTGTCTGATACAGGGTCGATGATGTGGAAAAAGTGGGACCGAATGCTGATATTGCTGATGACTTGGCTAATAACGAGGCGCTGACGTGTCGATGACTGTGTGATGGTGTGACGCTGACTGTGAGATGATGTGGCATTGATCTGGTTATCTTCAACCTCCAACAGGTGCGTGTCGCGCACGTGATCTCACCGGTCCGTGCGTCAGCTTTGGATCTTCGTTCGATTGCCGAAAAATATCAATGTGCTCGTCTTGACGTGAACAAGTAGATGATATGTCCGACACATGACTGATGACATGGCAAAAGTGGGACCATATACTGATATGGTTGATGTAGATGCTGATATGGCTGATGATGAGGCACTGATGTGTCGATGATTGTGTGATGATGTGGCGTTGATTGTGCGATGATGTGGTGATGATGTGGCGCTGATCTGGTCGTCTTCAACCTCCAACAGGCGCGTGGCGCTCGTGAATCGCTTCTCACCGGCTCGTGCAGGCGCATGCATCGACTATGGGGCTCTGTTCGATTGCCAAAAAATATCACCGTGCTCGTCTCGAAGTGAACAAGCATATGATATGCTTAAAACTGATTTTTGACAACTTTCTCGAAACTCGAATTTTCCGAACCGAGTTTCATTCTTCGATTTTACGACCTCAATGTATAACCAAAGATCTTATACCAATTGTTGTGATTCTCTGATCATTGAAGAGTATTTTTGAGGAAAAACTTATTCTATTACTACTTGAACAGAATTTGCAAGTGTTTACAAACTTTACAAAAATCTCATTTTCTTTCTACACTCTCTAAGCTTTCTTGCATTGAAACTTAATATTTGAGATGATTTGAGCTCTCAAATAAGCTCCATATTTATAGTAAAATTCTGGCCTAAATTGTCAACAAAAGAATAGTGCTCCACCTAAAGTAGTTTAAAAACTTGCACAATTTTCAAACTCCACCTAAAATTGTTTAGAGGTTTCTTCAATGGTGGGTGGAAATGGTACACTCGTTGTCATGAAATGAAACTCAAGGTTTTGTTATGTCTGCTTTAATTTGAGTTATTATTATTTTCATTGTTGTTAGTTTAAATCTGATTTTAAATTGTTGTTTGACTTTCAAATGATATCGTTTACTCGATTTTTACTTCATAAACTACCATCTGTTTGGATTCAATTTTTTTGGTTGTTTATTTAAATTTCATCAAAATTTGTTCATTAAACTTGTTTTCCTCAACTTTGAAATTGATCCCATTTTTTTTTTCGAATCTTCAATTTGATATCACTGGAAATTCACTAGAAGATTCAAATTCTGTTCTGTTTTTGAACCGTCATTTTGAATTATCAAGCTAATTACATGTTTCTTCAAGTCATAAGTTTCTTGTAAATTTGTAATTATTCATTTGGTCTTGCAATATCTCTCTGTTTCAATCTCTAAGGTCATGCGAAAGAGTCGCTCGAAGATCAGCATCTAAAACAAAGCCGGCTTTCTCAGAATCCGTTTCAACAGAGGCTGGATCGTGCCTTTTCAAGCAGCTCGAGCGCGCGAAGCTGCTACTACTTGAGCCCAAAGGAGAACAGATAGTCGGTTGTGGTGGTGGCGGCGGCTCGTGGGATGCCGAGGAGGAAAGCTAGCAACAGTGTTGAATCCAACTGCAAAGCATGTAAGACATGCATAAAATCCGTCTTTAAGAGTCCCCCAAAACTATTTTAGGTGGAGTTTGAAAATTGGTGCAAATTATATAAAAAAAAAATTTAGGTAGAAACTATTCATTTATAAGAGTGGCAATGGACCGGGTCGGGCCCGAAAATTAAATTTGAATCTCGAGGCCAGGAAAAGCCCGGCTCGAGCACAAACCGAGCCTGCCCAGCCCGGCCCATCTCGGGGTCGGGCTTTATCCGACTCGATTTTTTATAATATATATATATATATATATATATATATATATATATATATATATATATATATACACACTAGATATTGCTCGTGCCTATAGCACGATGTTACAGAATTTACAGAGAGATTAAGATTCTGTTATTTAATTTGTTTGTTAATTTTTAGAGATATTCTATAATGAAATGATTTTATTTTTTAATTAAATGATTTTATTCTTTAATTTATTTGGTAGTTTTCATTTTCCATTAATAAATTATTTTATTATTTAATTTATTTGGTAGTTTTTATTTTCCATTTTTATAGAGATTCTATTATGGAATGATTCTTTATCAGCCATTAGATTATAATGAAATGATCTGAGCCGTCAATTAAGCCACATAAAGATAGCCTTTGGATACATTATCTCTCTTAATCCTAACCATTGGTTGCCTTCTCTTTCCTCTCACACCATTGTGCTTTATAATATATATATATATATATATATATATATATATATATATATATATATATTATATAAATATAAATATATATAATATTTTTTTAAGCCCAGACTTATTGTATTGAACCCTGCTCGAGATTTTTGATCCCAGGCTGGGCCAAAATCCGGGTGGGCCAGACCGGGGAGGGCTGGCCGCACCGGACCCAGGCTTTTTTGCCATGCTTATTCATTTGTTGACATTTGAGCCATTGTTTTGGCTATAAATTGAGAGCTCATTTGAGAACTCAAACCATCCAAAATATAAAACTTCAAGTAAAGAAAGCTTTGAAAGTGTAGAGAAAGTGGTTTTTTTTTTTTTTTGTAAAGTTTAACCACCTCTAAATTCTATTCTTGTAGTAATAGAATTCGATTTTTCCTCATAAACACTCTTCAGTGATCAGAGAATCACAACAAGTGGTATCAGAAGATTTGGTTATACATTGAGGTCGTAAAACCGAAGAATGGAACTCGATTCGAAAAATTCGGATTTCGGGAAAGTTCTCAAAAATCAATTTGAGCATACCACCAACTTGTTCACATCGAGACGAGCACATTGATATTTTTCAGCGATCAAACGGAGCCCAGGGAAGCCGCACATGCCTTACATAGAGCTGCCTATACGCCGTCAGTCGCGACACTCGCCTCAAGCTCGTCCAAAGGTTGAAGATGCTGATGTGTCAACCATGTAAGCGCACAGTCAACACCACATTAGCGCACAATCAGCATATAATTATCGACACGTCATCAGCCATGTCAGCAAGTGTCCTGCCACATCATCACCACGTGTCTGCCACATCAACAAGCTGATCCTATTTCTGCCACATCAGCAGCTACGTGTCTACCACGTCAACATCCATGGTAAATTTCATTAAGCCCAATATAGTCTATGAAATTTACATTTTAGCTCCAGAAAATTTAGAAATTTACAAATCAGCATCTGAGTCGGATTTGGACCAACGAAGAGTCAAATCCACCATTTTCGACCTTTTCGGACGCAATAGTGACCTCCGATTTGTGAAAATCAGTTCGATTTTTTCCTATTTTATTTTAATCTTTAGACTTAAAATGTAAATATAAGATTCCTCTTCTGGTGCAATGATCAAGCTGACAGCAACCAATTACTCACTCTGGAGGCCTCAGATGATAGATTATTTACAATGCTATGATATGTTCGATATTATCGAGGTGAAGGGAGTGAAACCATATTTTGTCAAAAAGTGTGACTGGAATAAACTCAATAACATAACTCTTGGCCAAATTAGGCAGTGGATCGGTCACAGTGTCTTCCGCCATGTATCACATGATACATGTGCTTACAAAATGTGGATAAAACTGTAAGGCATATACAAGGCCAAGACAGCTCAGAATAAAGCTTTGTTAAAGGCGTTTGGTGAATTTGAAGCTACAGAGTGCAACAATCAGCTGTCTATAATAGACATGTAGCTGAGAGATGAAATACAAGCCCTTTTACTACTTATTTCTCTTCCTGATAGTTGGGAGACATTTGTGGTTACTCTCAACAATTCTTCTTCAAGAGGTAAACTTATCATGCCTATGGTAAAATATGTCATGTCGAATGAAGAATGTAGGAGAAAAGACGTTGGCTCAGAACAGACAGAAGCCTTCGTCACAGAGATACGAGGAAGACATTGAGGAAGAGAAATAGGGAGAGGCAGAAGCACAACTAGAGGTAGATGCTTAGATGTAAGGATGCCTACCTATAGAGCTACCATTATGGCATAAAAGACCATTTAAAGAAGATTTGTTGAAAACTATAACGAGAGTATAGCCAAGACAATCACCAGTTAAAGAATAACGAGGGAGAGACACTAGTAGTTGTCCAATGAGATGTAGCAATATGCTCCATGCAAGAAGAGACATGCCTTCACACCGCAACCCAAGATGTTGAGTGGGTGTGTAGATACTGCAGCATCCTACCACGTCACTTCGTACATAGATTTCTTCACAACGTACAAAGCAAAAGACTTTGGTTTAGTGAAAATGAGAAAATTAATTCCTCTGAGATAGTGGGAATGTGTTATATTCAGTTACAGACAAATATCGGGGTGTACACCAACTTTGAAGGATGTCCTTCATGTTCTAGAATTTTGGTTGAATGTACTCTCGGTGATAGCCCTTGACAAATAGGGCTATGACAGTCACTTAAGAAAATTGGTACATGGAAAATGACAAAAGGTGTCATGGTTGTCGTCCGAGGACATGCTTGCGGCACATTATACAAGACTCATGTGAAGATTTGTGCAGACAACCTCAATATAGCTGAAAACGTGGCTTCTCAAAAACTGTGGAACTAAAGACTCGGTCACATGAGTGAGAGAGAGTTGTTTACCATGACCAAGAAGGAGCTTACCAAGGCTGTTGCCTAGATCCTTGCAACCATTATTTGTTTGGTAAGCAACATAGAGTCTCGTTTAATTTCTCTTTAAAGAGAATATCATAGTTGCTCAATCTGGTACACTATGATGTTTCTGGTCCATTGGAGATTGATTCATTAGGTGGTAACAAGTATTTTCTGACTTTCATTGACGATGCTTCTCAGAAAATCGAGATGTATTTCCTGAAGATAAAGGATCAGGTCATAGATCAGTTTAAACTGTTTCATACCATTTTAGAGCATGAAATATGGAAGAAGCTGAAGTCCCTCCGTGCAGATGATGGAGGCGAGTACAGTTCGAGGGAGTTCGATGCCTACTGTAGGAGACACGACATTCGATTCGAGAGAACTGTTCCACACACCCTATAACATAATGGTGTAGCTGAAAAAATGAACGAACCATTATAAAGAAAGTTAGAAGCATGATTAGTATGGCTAAGCTGCCAAAGCCATTCTAGAGAGAAGTTATTCGTACCACCTGCTACATGATCAATAGATCACCATCTATACCGTTGAATTTTGAGATCCCGGAGAAAGTGTGGTCTGGTAATAATCCTTCATACTCTCACTTTAGAGTATTCAGTTGTTTAACCGTTGCACATGTATTCAAGAAGCTCAGGTATAAGCTCGATGCAAGGACAACTCCATGTGTATTCCTAAGCTATGGAGATGAAGAATTTGGATACATATTATGGGATCCGAATGAAATGATGTTTATCAGAAGCCAGGATGTAGAGTTTCTTGAAGACCAGAGAATTGAAGACATTAAAAAGCCCAAAATGTCTTCCAATTCCAGTGCCGGCAGAAATCCAGACCTAACACCGGCATAATTGGCCATAGATATGGTGCATGATATTTCAGAAGCATAACCAGAGGAGGTAAATGAGGATGTCGAGCAAGGGGAGACACAACTCCCTCCATCGGAAGCTACTGAAGAGAGTGTTGAGCAGAGGGGGCTGCAACCCGCTCCACTAGATGCTATAGGATCATCCACACATTTGGATGATAACATACCTCCTGGAACTGGTAGACCTCAGACAAGAAGATCTGAGCGAGACATGATTTCATCAGTCAGATATCCGAGATCCGAATATATTTTGTTTACTGATGAGGGAGAGCCAGAGTGTTTCCCATAAGGCAATAAGGCACTGAGGAATAAATGGGTAAAGAAACATGGCAGTGAAACTTTGCTGTGCAGAGACACAACAAAAGAGTAATGTGTAGAGGCATAGTGAAGTATGCCGTGCAGAGACACATCCGACATGTCAACAATTGTGGTCAATCAGGATAAGCCAGAGCTGTACAGAGATATAGTCGGGATAGCTGTCAGATGACAATTATTTTGGATGCAGCTGGATGGGGAGAATTATTGAATCCAGCTGCAAAGCATGCAAGACATGTTTAAATCCACCTTCAAGAATCCTCCAAAACTACTTTATGTGGAGTTTGAAAATTGGTGCAAAATTTCAAATAAACTTTTCGTGGAAACTGATAGGAATACCAATTACTCTACTCTTGAGACAAATATGGCAGTTGGCACTAATCTTGGAATAACTTTCTCACCCACATATTTCTCTCAATCACATACCCAAGATTTATAAGAATCATTTCAACAGCTAATTAACGGCTAGCATCGTCTAAGGATCATGACTTGTGCTGCAATCATTATATATAAATATCTCATGTACAGTTTGTAAAAAAAACGAAATATAAATTTTCACTCACAATGCTTTAGTTTCTTCATGGTATTAGTGACATAAATGGCTTCCAGCTCTAAATCTGAACCAACTTTGTCTCTCCAAACCTTCCATCACTGTGCAAGCTTTATTTCTATAAAACTCACCACTCAAAATTACCTCATTTGGAGTTCTCAAATTCTGCCTTTGATCTACAGTCTTGGACTGGAACATCATATAATAGATGTTGAGATGCCATCACAATTCTTAAAAGGTGATGAAAAAGAAATGCAAAATCCCGAGTTCATTGCTTGGAAAATCAACGATGGACTTCTCATGTCATGGCTGAGAGTGATGATGACTGAAGATGTGTTAAACATGATCATAAGAGTACAAAATGCTCAAGAGATCTGGCTTACCATTATAGATATCATGTTACCAGCAACCAAAGAATAAGAAACATGGCTAAATGATATCTTGTATTCGATGAAGAAAGGAACATCAAGCTTAAAAGAATTCCTAAAAAGGTTTAAGGGGATCTGTGACAACTCAGCTGCCATAGAGAAGCCAATAAGTGATTAAGATAAAGTATTTCAAATCGCTCGTTCCTTAGGACCAATGTATGATGACTTTAAGACCGCAATGCTCACAAAACCACCTTATCCCAACCTCAAACAGTTTCTTCATGCACTTTAAAATCATGAACAAGTTGTTATAACACAAAAGGATGAAACTGAGCGTTTGAATTTGAATTATAATCAAGCATATTTTGGTCAAAAGGGCAGATGATGAAATCAAAGAGGTGGAAGGTATGGCTCTCGTGGTATGGGTCTTCATCACAACAATGGCAGAAGACACAACTATTACAATTTGAAATCCCACAATTACAACTCCGACTCACAGCACTTCAACAAAAATAAGAGCCAGCCACATAAACCAAATACCATGGACCAGCAGAATAAAATTGATCTTGTTGTTTGTCAGATATGTGTAAAGAAAAATCATAGTGAACTTGATTGTTGGGATAAATATGAATATGATTATCATGAAGACGAGACCTCTCAAGCTCATGTCTCAATAAATGCACAACCTTTGAATGATCAACAATTTTACGCTGACTCTGGGGCCACTGCTCATATGATGAATGATCCAGGTAACTTAAATAATATTATGCCCTATAGAAGATTTGAAAAAATCTATGTTGGTAATGGACAAGGATTACAAATCTCCCATATAGGACATACAAGTTTAAGTACAAAACATGGTCAATTAAAACTCAACAATGTTTTAGTTGTACCAAAACTACAAAAGAGTCTTCTTTCTTTTAGTAAATTTGTTGATGATAATAATTGTATTTTTGAATTTAACATCGATGACTTTGTTGTTAAGACCAAAAACAATCAGGTACTAGCCAAGGGACGTAGACATGAGAGGTTGTTCGTGTTAGAAGACAGATCCAATTTGGCTTTAACTACAACAAAATGGAATCTTAAAGACTACATCTTATAGCACAGAAGGCTAGGGCATGCCAACTCCAAGATTTTACATGTTTTAAAAAATCATGGACTTATTAGTTTTTCTAGTTGGATAAAAAAAACCTATTATTTGTGTTTCATGCCAATTAAGCAAAAGTTGTAGACAATCTTTCTCTTTATCTAATAATAAATCAGATTTCCCTCTTCAAAAAATTCATTGTGATTTATGGGGACCTTCCCCTATTAAATCAAATCAAAATTTTAAATATTACGTACCATTTATAGATTATTTCTCACGATTTTCTTGGTTGTTCCCTCTTAAAAATAAATCTGAATTTTTTGATTGCTTCTTAAATTTTCAAAAACAGGTGGAGAATCAATTAGACAGAAAAATTAAAATCTTTCAATGTGATGGAAGAGGGGAGTTCCATTCCACGGCCTTCATTAAGCATCTTGAACAATGTGGAATCCAAAGACAAATCTCATGTCCTTACACCCCTGAACAAAACGATGTAGCAGAAAGAAAACATAGACACATAACTGAGACTGCTCTCACTATGATGTTTCAAGCTTCATTTCCTTTAACACTTTGGGTTGATGCTTTTCTAACAGCAGTTTATGTCATTAATCGCATGCCTTTATCTGGTTTGAATAAACAAAGTCCTTACTGTTAAGGTTGGTTCTCAGAGTGCCAATCTGGATCGTATTTATGTCCGATTCATAAATACGAGCAGTTCTATTTTCCATAATATTACTAATTTAATGGTAGCACCCTTATCTTTTTATACACTTATTCGATCTAATTACGATTAGATATCTGATTACGATTAGATCGAAACTGGATCTGGTTCAGTGATACGTGTATATTAGACTAAGACCCTAGGATTTATAATATAGTGTGCAGTTACAACGTAGTTTGTAATTGACATCGGGAAGCGCACTATAAGATGTATATCCTTAAATAAAAATCCTGGTCAAGATTTACTAACACGGATCAGTTAGTAAAATCCACTGAGACCAGTACATGTCGTATATCGTGACTTGGTCCGATGGTTTATCCCAGTGAACCATGAGTCTCGGGAGACTCGTATAGATATGTAGGTGTTTATTTGATAAGACACTGAACGACTCACATAAGATTTCTTAATAGATGGTACACCAACGTCAATAGGAATCTTCATGAGTTGAGCGAGCATAGTGGTCCTCCGACTTGAGATACCACAGTAGGATATATGAGTTATCCTCCACACTTTGATGGCAGTCACGTCAATGATCTATTCATGATCAGACCTCCGTCTGTTCGTTGGTTGTGGACTGATGCTCATAATATCTAGTGCGTATAAAGATATGATCTGTCAGTCCTGTGTACAGGGCATAGGCATCCTCACGTGTTTACGATATAGTAAATCCATGCCGTGGTATAACTTTGGAAATTAGTTCCGAGTGTTATTTAGAGATCGTAAATTGAAAGTCGATTGTATTATACCGAACGAATTTGACGTTTTCATCTATATCCCAAGTATAATACGAATAGCCTGTGACAGAGGGATTATATGTATGCAATGACCTCGACTTGCATAGTTTAGCGAGATTATCCATGGTTGTCATAATCCATGAGTGGGTGGATTATGGACACGAAATTGGATTTCGTGACGGATAAACCTAAACTTAGAGAGTCCCACAATATGAAGTGTACTCGTTGAGCACTTGGGCAACTCGATATGAATAATACAGATTATTCATAATACTTCATCGGGTTAAATGAGTTAATCTGTATCGTTTAATTGGTTAAATGATAACACATGCATTAGGAGATTTTGTTCGATAATAATTATTGTGTATTTGTATTTGATACATAATACGATTAGATACACATTAATTATTTGTCAAATGAGATTTTGACACATGCCATTAATATATGTATTTGTTATTTATTGTAAATAAAAATACATATATAATAATAATTATATTAATTATTATTTGAATATTTAATTGTTGAATATTTAAATGATTAAGTAATAAACCTTTTACATAAATGTTATGAATTTTTGTCCAATTATGATTGGTTCAAATGGCATGGTTTTATTAGGCTTATGTGTACAAATTTGTTTTGTTTAACATAAAGCTTATTCTTTTGTCATTTTAATTTAATGAAATTAAAAATACAAAATCCCCAAATTGTCCCCATCTTAGTCGGTCACTTCTATTAAATGAGGGAAATTGTTTTCTTCATCTTCGAGCTCCATTCATGAACGTCCAAGCTCTAAAAACATGGGACTCCAAATTTTTTGAAGAATCCAAGAAGAATCAAAGGAAAATTCAAGAAAAATGCTAAAGAATTGGAGGATTAAAGGTAATCTACCACATCCATAAGCTTGGAAATTTAGTTTCTTGAATTGTTAGAAGGGTTCTAGGGTTTCTTTGAATTTGAATTTTTAGGGCTTTTGTTTGTGGTTGATGGAGATGGAAGATTATGCATGTGTGAATATGATATTGGAAGTAATTAGTGTAATTAGTTTCCAATTTGATCAATTATTGATGAGTTTCTATTCTAGAGTGTTATGACTACTCTTGTGACACCTAGAATTGTTCTTGAGTTTTTCATATGTGGTGACTTGATTTGATATTTTGATTATTTGATTAATCTTGAAATTTTGGATTTAAAACATGAAAATTGTTAAATTTCGGTTCTGGATCAGATCTGATGAAACTAGAAATTTTTTGATGATTTTGATTTCATATGAATGTAATGGATGTGTTTTGGGAGTTGGAACAATTGCCGAAAGGTGTTTCCGAGTTGAAACAAGCGAAAAAGGCCAAAAATGGTATTACCGGGTGACGGCTGCCCAAACAGTGAATCTGTCATTGTTCGGGCAGCCCATGAACTACCCTGACACTATTGGGGCTGACCTGGGCAGTCCTCATAAGTGTTGGGTGGTCGGTTTGGTCAAAAATACGTTTTGCGTAATTTTGCAGAAAAACAATTTTCGTAAAAGTTTCACGACGTTTCATTTATATTTATGTCATTATTTGATATCGAATAAACAGGTTTAGGTGAAATATGAATAAATTATTCATATTAGATACTGAATAGTTTATTCGGTAATTTAAAAAAGTTTTAAAATATGATTTTGCCTGAACCGCGCTTCTGCTGCGCCCATCGCCCAAAACCCCAACACTTACTACATGTTTCATAAAAAAATTGCCTGATTATCATAGCTTAAAAATTTTTGGTTGTCGATGTTTCCCTTATTTAAGGGATTATAGCAAAATAAAGTTTGACAAAAAATCATACCCGTGTGTTTTTAGTGGCTATAGTCCATTACATAAATGGTTTAGATGTTTAGACCCACAAACAAATATGGTATATATTTATAGGCATGTATTTTTTTGATGAAAATATGTTTCCATTCTCAAAAGAAAATGAAATTTCTTTGCAGGAACAATATGAAATTACAACTTTTCTTCAAGACGACTGCCTGTTAAAAAGGCGAGAACACCCAAAAATCCAAAAAAAAAAAATCGCACAAAATCAATGGGATAAAATTCTTATAATTTTTACACAAGGTGGAATCAAACAAAATCTTCCAATTTCAACAAATTCTGTACAAGATTTAAGGGACAAAATCCCTCCAATTGCGGCACAGCAAACTACCACAAGTTTGGCACAAAATCTTCCTTATGAAGACAATTTGGAATCAATCACCGAGCCAAGAAATCATGCAAATATAGGCTCAATAATCTCTACCCATCCTAACACCCCTCAACCACTGTCAACTTCCGAAACTATAGGAAATGACAATTTGAACACCTCTTATACTCAAATTCATGCCAACAGCTCCTTAGGAAACTGTAATAATCAATTCATCCACACCCATTACCAGCAACGACCACCAAACTAGCTCTCCCCAATATAATACTATCAATTCACAAGCATCTAGTCCGTAAAATATTCACCCAATGATTACACGAAATAAACTCGAAAATAACCAAACCTTAGCGCTTCATGCCAACCACCACATACAGACTGAACCCAAGACCTTTAAATCTGCCAACAAAAATCCTTTATGGATTAAAGCCATGGTAGAAGAACTCGATGCCCTTCATCAAAATCAAACTTGGTCCCTGGTTCCTCGCCCTCCAAATACCAATATAGTTGGTTCCAAATAGGTTTATCGAATAAAGTACAAGGAAAATTGAGAAATTGATAGGTATAAGGCACGATTAGTTGCAAAAGGTTTTACTCAAGTTCCAGGAATTGACTTTGGTGAGACCTTCCGCCTTGTAATCAAGCCTACAGCAATCAGACTCATATTAGCCTTCGTTGTGAGTCTCAAATGGAGCATTCATCAACTCGATGTCCGAAATTTCTTTTTGCATGATCAACTTAAGGAAACAATATTTATGGAACAACCTTCTGGCTTCCAAGACTTAAATCATCCATCATTTGTTTGCAAGCTACACAAGTCTCTCTACGGTCTCAAACAGGCTCCGAGAGCATGGTTTGAATGTTTTTCTAAAGCCTTGGTTCATCTGGGTTTTCATAACGGTAAAACAGATAATTCACTTTTTATTTTTAACCATAATTCTGTTATCATACTAATTTTAATTTATGTTGATGATGTCATTGTGACAGGGAACAATAATGCAGCCATCAACTCTATCATCCAAACCTTGAACTCAAAATTTTCATAAAAGATCTATGAGATCTACACTATTTTCTCGGCATTGAAGTTAAGACATTTAACAAAGGATTATTTCTGTCTCATGCTAAATACACAAGGGACCTTCTAAGAAAAGCCAATACGTACACATGTTCCCCAATACTGATGAGCGGAAAATATATCAATATTTACTGCTCCTTTTACTTAATATTTTATTTAGTTTCTCGGGTTTGATGAACGTTTTGATGTGTTTTAGTTTATTTTGCAGATAAAATAATATTGGGACACAATGAAATCATTTAGGACGAAATGTGGGTCAAATAAGGGCAAAAATTGGATTTGACATTAATTTTAGAGATTGGAAACTTGAAAGGGCGATTTAACGAAGTGCAGTTTTGGAAATTCTAATTTTTACGCATCATTCGTATTTTAGATATAACGTTTTACTCCGATATCGGATTGATCTGATTCGAGTTCCAGATTAAATAAGACTCAAAGATCTACAACTGTGAAATACAAAATAATTTCGAATTCTGAAGATTTCATGCCCGAAATTGATGAACCATCGAGAAGTGTGTTGTGTGTAATTATTAAAGTCATTTACAAAGCAAAAAATAAATAAATAAATAAATAAATAATAAAATTATCAAATTACCACCAAACATGATAAGTAATTAGTGGAGCAATTAATAATGGATTTGGTGGAGAAATTAGTGGAGCAATTAGTGGAGCAATTAATAATGGATTTGGTGGATGATTTGATGGAGGCAAAATTTTGCCTATAAATACCAAGCCATTTTATTTGTAAATTCATACTTTCTTCTTTGAAATTCCTTAAGAATACTAAGAAGAATGTATCTTGTTTGTTTATTTATAGTTTTCAGTAATTAATTTCCGCTTTCGCACTTTCTTTTCTTACTTTTCAGTTTTTACTTTCCACAATTTACTTTTACGCACAATACTTTTCTTTCTTTAATTTTCAGTTTTTACTTTTCAGTAATGAGGAGGTAACTCCCCTTTGCTGGGGTAAAAGGTAAAACTTTTATTACTAATATTTAGATTAATCTCCCTTAATTATAATATATAAACTAGTTAAAACCTAACTTAACGAGGATACCGCCATATTGGTCGGTTGGTAATTATTTAAATTGGTTTTAACCTGACTAAACTGGATACCGCCTGATTGGTCGGTTCGTAATTAATTATTAATTTGACTTCATCTGGATACCGCATATATGGCTGGTTGGTAGTTATCATGCAAAGTTAATATATTATATTAAAGGAGATATATAAAATAGAAGTAATAAAAGTGGATCATTTTACCTCAGCATTTTCTTTTATTGTACTTTTACTTTATTTACTTTTCAGCAATTTACTTTCAGCATTTACTTTTCAGCAATTTACTTTCAGCATTTACTTTTCAGTAATTTACTTTCAGCATTTACTTTTCAGCATTTAATTTTCAGTATTTAATTTCAGCATTTTACTTTCCGTCATTTACTTTTCAGCATTTTACTTTATGTCTTTTATTTTATTTTAGTTTTTACTACCCGTAAATATGTGTCGTAACTAAGCCAGTTATCTGGGGTTGTGATGAATCCAATATCACCGGTTTATAAGGGGTTAAATTATAGTTTGGGTAATTTAAAGGTTTACTTATTAAGTCTTAAGCTTAATGCGTCTTGTTAACTGGCCATTAATAAGATTGATCTGGTAAATCTAAAATAAACTTGACAAATGAATTTTAGGTTACAGCCTTAGACTAATAGCTTACGATCTTCCTTGAGGATAAATAACCCTTTAATAGATTTCCTTACAGGATAGACATATACCTGTCGGGCGGGGGTAACCTTTTTTGGAACTTAATCTTAATGAATCCAGGTAATTTGGTTGACATAGACATATGGTTCAATTGGGTTATACTGGGTATTTGCGTCTGACCATTGACAGAGGCTTTCGCATGATTTAGTGTTCCAGGTTAGTAAACTGATATATTACACAAACATGAAATAATCACTTCATCTTTTAAAAAGATATTGAAAGGATTCACAACCCTGGATAGTTTTATAAATTTGATTTTTCTTCAATCTACTTTCAAGCAATTTTATTTACTTGTTTTAATTTTAAAGTCACCACCCAATCAAACAATCAATCCATTAGATACTTGTAAACATTTAACTTCATAAATTAATAGATTAGGTATTAAGTCCTCGTGGGATCGATACTTTTTATACTACTTGAACGATATGTGTGCTTGCGTTATACGCGTGTGATTACGCACCTGTCAAGTTTTTGGCGCCGTTCCCGGGGACTTATTTATCTTTCATACATTTACTTGTGTCTAATTTTATTTTTCTTATTATTTTTGTTTTCACTTGTTTCAGGTTCTCATACACTACATGAGACGAACCAAAAGCTTTGAACTCCGACCGCTTGACCCATAAATTGAAAGAACCATCAGACAATTGAGAAGGGAAAGGCAAGAAGGCCAAGAAGCACGGATCAACATGGAACCTGAACCTTTGGAGGTTGCACCACTAATTCCCATTCGAGACAGAACCATTCCGGTGGTTGACGCCTTTATTTCCTGTATTGCACTTCCTCCCTTACCAGCAAATGCGTGTGACATCAAAACATGCATCCAGATGATTCATCAGTCAGTTCAGTTTGGGGGGAATGCAATTGAAGATCCTAATGCCAACATCAGCAACTTCCTGGAAGTTTGCGGTACTTTCAACTACAACCGAGCAGCTGAAGAAGCTATGAGACTGCGAGTTTTTCCATATTCCTTGAAAGACAGAGCAAAAGCTTGGCTACATTCACTACCAGCAGGTTTCATCACAACTTTGAACACTCTAACCATCAAATTCCTTGCAAAGTACTTTCCACCAGCCAGAACAGCAAAACTGAGAAATGACATCACATCTTTTGTACAACAAGATTCAGAATCCCTCTGCGAAACTTGGGAAAGATTCAAAGATTTACTCGGAAATGTCCTCACCATGAGATTGCAAAATGGCTACAAGTCCAAACCTTCTACAATGGACTTTCTGGAATAATGAGAACCACAATTGATGATGCTGCTGGAGAAGCTTTAATGGCAAAATGAGAAGATCAAGCCTGGGACTTAATTGAAGAAATGGCCAACAATAACTCCTTGTGGCCAACAGAAAGGAGCTTGATTCAACGAATTGCTGGAATTTATGAAATTGGAGCCAACACTGCAGTAAATGCCAAGCTGGATCAGATTTACAAAAATCTGGAAACTCTCAGCATGCAAGTTAATACTGGATCCACAAGTTCACCATATGGAGGAGCACCAGAGCCAAACCAATATAAAGAGACGGTGAATTATGTCAACAATTTCAACAGACAGGGGAACAATCCATATTCCAATACCTACAACCCATGGTGGAGGAATCATCCCAATTTCGCATGGAGCAACAATTCAGGGCAAAAGAACTATCCACCACCAGGATTCCAACAGCAAAGCCAGGAGCATGAAAAAGAACCAGGAATAGCGGAAGTGCTGGCTCAGTTAAAAAAGTACGATGCTATGTTTCAAAATCAAGCAGCATTAATTCAAAATCAAGCAGCATCAAATGAAGCTATGTTTCAAGCCCAATCAGCATTGAATCAAAGCTTAACTTCTTCTATTAAAGCACTGGAGAATCAAATTGGACAACTGGCCAATGCTCAGAGTTACAGACCGCCAGGTAACCTTCCTAGCAACACTGAACCAAATCCGAGGAACATAGGGAATGAGCAGTATCATGCCATCATGTTAAAAAGCGGTACTGAAATCAACAAAGATGTTAGAGCCAAAACAACTGCTGAGGAAGTTCCAAAAGAAACAAAGCAACAGATGGAGGAAAAAGAAGCAAAGGAAAAAAAACAGATCACTCCACCTCCATATTTTCCTCAACGTCTTCAGAAAAACAAACTGGACAAGCAGTTTGCTCGTTTTCTGGAGGTGTTCAAAAAGCTGCATATCAACATTCCATTTGCAGAAGTGTTGGAACAAATGCCCAGCTATGCCAAATTCATGAAAGACATTCTTTCACGAAAGCGGAGATTGGGAGATTACGAGACAGTAGCATTATCAAAGAATGCAGCGCTATCATTCAGAGGAAACTTCCTCCAAAATTCAAAGATCCTGGCAGTTTCACTGTTCCTTACACCATAGGAGAACATGACTTTGGTAAGGCTTTGTGTGATTTAGGCGCGAGTGTTAATTTGATGTCTTTTTCTATTTTCAGGAAATTGCAGATTGGAGAAATAATGCCCACCTCAGTCTCTCTACAACTTGCTGATAGAACGCTCGTATTTCCGAGAGGTGTAGTTGAAGATGTGCTGGTCAAGGTTGAAAAATTTATTTTCCCAGCAGATTTTATTGTCCTTGATATGGAGGAAGACGAAGACGTGCCGATCATCCTCGGGAGACCATTCTTGGCAACAGGTCGAACCATTATTGATGTACAAAAAGGAGAACTAACCATGAGAGTACAGGACCAAGAAGTGACATTCAATATTTTCAAGGCCATGAATTTCACAGATAATGAAAAGAAGGAGGAATGTTTCAGACTTGATGTGATACACAGTACCATTTAGAACTCCAATGCAATGCAAAGTTCTATTGACAGACTTAAAACATGTCAATTGTCTGTGGAGCCTGAAGATAAAGTGTCTTTTGCACTGAAAAAGCCAATTCTTACACTACAACTAACAGAAGAGAAAAAATTCCACCAGCTCAACGAATTGGAGGAATTTCACAATCAACCTTTTAAGAATGCCAAATTGTACAAAGAAAAGGCCAGAAAGAAATATAATGAGAAGTTAGTGCGCATACAACTGGAACCAGGGCAGAAGGTACTGTTAAACAAATCAAAGGTGAAACTCTTCCCATGGAAGCCAAAGTCAAAGTGGTCAGGTCAATTCCTAATCACCAAGGTTTTACCAGACAGAGCCGTTGAGATACATGATCCCGACTCCAATAAAACATTCAAGGTTAAAAACAAGTGTATCATGCACTACTAGGGAGAATCATTTGAGCGACAAAAAGAAAGTGTCACACTTTCAGATCCAGCCTAACATTCGGGAAATCATCTCTAGCTGACGACATTAAACTTAGCGCTAGCTGGGAGGCAACCCAAGTAATTTTTGTATATATTGTGATTTGGTGTTTTTTAATTTTTATGTGTTTAGTTTTTACAAGTTAAGTCATTTTAGGATGGAAGAAGTTCTCACAAATCTTCACAAGTAATTTCATTCTCTCCCTCAAAACTCTCTTATGAAAGTCTACAAAGCTCGCATAGAACGAATGAGGCTACTGATGATCAAAGGTATTCCAACTGACATTCGTTGGATTATTGAAGCACGGTCTGATTGGCAGGTGAGTCTTCTAACTCTTTTATTTCACATCTGCCTGGTTTAGGAAGAAGCACCTATGTAAATAAACGTAGAGCTAAGCAAATGAGTGTTTGTTATAAATGTGCACGCTGGAATTGCAATACTCGTTGTCATTCTTTAGGAATGATGTCTGGTAATCGCGAAGACAAAATTAAATTCATTAGGGATGGCTTGAGTAAGGAGTCTGTAGATAATATATCTTCGACTCTTGAGATGTATCCCAGTGGATATGTTCATATAGCCATTCGCAAATTACATACACAATTCCAAAAAGAAAAATAACAGTTAAGTCTTGGGAATCTGACTCAAAAAGACACTGTTTGCCAATTTATAAGAAAATTGGATGGGAAGTTTGTCCCTGACGCATAGACGTCAATCAAGCCGCTACTTTTCTTGTACATATTATATCTCTTTGTCTTTTCCTAATAATTGTGATTTGTTTTGTTGTTTTCTTTTATTTTCTCCGACAGGATCTAGACCTTTTTGACTATCACGATTTATTTTGCTGTTAACTAATAATTGTCATTTGGCAGGTACTAGTGCTATTATTTTACTCACCATTTTCAGGTGTTATAAATTCAACTCATCATTTCACTTTTGAAGACATCCAGAGTAAAACATGGAAGCCACTTCAAGAAGACGAGTTGAAAACATCTGTGTGTTTTGCGGTACTAGTGTTGGTGTTAAGCCACAATACGTAGAAGCAGCACATGAATTGGGTCGAGTCTTAGCTGCAAGGAATATGCACTTAGTATATGGCAGAGGCAATCTTGGACTAATGAGGATCATTTCAAAAGTTATACAGGATGGAGGCAGTCACGTTTTGGGAATCATCCCAAAACCCTTGGCAGAAGCAAATCTTATTGGACCATCAAACAGAGAGGAACTGATCGTGCCAGGTGGCTTAGGTACATGGGAGGAAATTTTTACAGTGTTATCTTGGGTGAACCTGAACATACACCAGAAACTGCTTGGACTGTACAACTTGAAGGATTTTATGATTTTCTTTGTGTGTTTCTTGATGATGCCCGGAGAAATGGGTTCGTGTCAAAACTTTTAAAAGAACTCCTATTCACTGCCAGAACTGTTCCGGATCTAATTGACCAAATCTTAGCCTATGAAC
>SKCR01000292.1:0-54535 GCA_019454045.1 Zanthoxylum bungeanum
TGATCCTTCTATCAAATTCCGCTGTCTCTCCGAGCCCTTAAACCCTTATTATTCATTTTTTACTAAATAAAATACCAATTATATCCCTCAACATTTGAATCTTTTTCAAGGAGAAAAAAACCATCAACAATTATTAACTTAATTTGGTAAACCCTCTTCATAATTTGGAACCAAATTCTACATTATTTATTTAACCCCACAGCAGATATTTTGGATATAAAGCAAATGCACCTTTGGACCAAATAAATATATTCTCGCTTTACACATCAAAAGCAAAATCGAAGAATGAGAGTATAATAATAGCACTAGACGTACATAAGTCACTTAATTTCAGTGAAATGAACAATATTCTAAACGCTAAGAAAACGATTAACATAACTTGAACTCAATAAAAAATAGTGTCTAATGTAATAATCAAGTGTTAATTTATTATCTGTGAAAATAATCTTTATGTGAAAAATATGGATAAAACTGGATAAATCATAGGGATAAGACTGCATATATTAAGACATTCCCTATATTTTATTTATAGCGAAAGCCTTATACACTAGATATGATTTTTAACTTGAAATAGCAAAATTATGTGAGCATATAAGCGCATATATATACAGAATGAAAAGCTTTTTGATCTCTTGTATGTAAAATTGAATGATATAATTTGATGTAGTAAGTGCAACTTAATTAATAAAATGATTAACACTAACCCTAGAATTAAAAGATATAAGAAATGAATCGAGATTCGAGCATCTCAACAAACACACACCCACTTTTATTAGATAATGCAGTGAACGAGTTGTCAATCAGGTGGAATATCTTATCTCCAGGACTTTTCAATATCATGAAACTTTTGTACATGTCCATTTGCCAGCTTGTAAAACAATATAGACTCATCACTCATGTACTTGCGACGTAGCTGCCTCCATCATCATGCCTAGATTTGAATCCACTACCTAAAATTCTAAAGAATTTGATCTCAAATGAGAATTGGATTTCACGATCTGATCAATAGAGCTTAGTTATCCTTGTAAAGTGTCACTAGATATAATCTTAATAAAAATAAAAAATAAAAAAGCTTACAAGTGGTAAGGCATGTCACATATGGTAATATGTGTAAAATTGATTACCATGATCGTTTTTTTTTTTTAGAAACGTTGAAAATTCTGCCGTCAAATTATCCGTCTAAGGCTTAAGCGGAGGAGATAAAATCTCCGACTACTTCAGGTTCTTACAGAAAATACACTTTCTGGACTCGAACTCATGACATGGCACTAAATCCTAAACTCTTTGTGATGATTAGATATGCTAAATTTTCTATCCTTGAAAACTTGTAACATGAAAAAATTTGAGCTTTTATATATGCATATATTCTTGGAAAAATGCTCCCAAATGCGAGAGTTCGATGGTGTTGAAAAAGACACTGTTCTTATCCTTAAGATATATATATATATATATATCTATATTATAAAGCACAATGGTGTTGGAGGAGAGAGAGTGCATCCACGGCTCTCTTTATGTGGCTTAATTAACGGCTCAGATTATTTCATTGGTAATTGGGGGGAAAGGAGAGTGAATTGATTGATAGAAATGGTCAAAATTTTCAAATTTTCAAATTTTCAAATATAAAAAATAGAAAGTTAAAATAAAATCATTAATTTTGTAACAACGTGCCGTAGGCACGGGCCAAATACTGTAACACCGTGCCGTAGGCACGGGCATCATTTAATTAAAAAATAAAATCATTTAATTCTGTAACACCGTGCCGTGCCGTAGGCACGGGCATCATTAATTAAAAAATAAAATAATTTAATTCTGTAACACCGTGCCGTAGGTACGGGCCAAATACTGTAACACCGTGCCGTAGGCACGGGTAAAAACTAGTCTATATTATAAAGCACAATGGTGGGAGGAAAGAGAGTGCATCCAACGGCTCTCTTTATGTGGCTTAATTAACGGCTCAGATCATTTCATTGGTAATTGGAGGAAAGAGAGTGAATTGATGATGGAAATGGTCAAAATTTTCAAATAAAAAAATAGAAAGTTAAAATAAAATCATTTAATTATATGTAACACCGTGCCGTAGGCACGGGCCAAATACTGTAACACCGTGCCGTAGGCACGGGCATCATTTAATTAAAAAATAAAATCATTTATTCTGTAACACCGTGCCGTGCCGTAGGTACGGGCATCATTTAATTAAAAAATAAAATCATTTAATTCTGTAACACCGTGCCGTAGGCACGGGCCAAATACTGTAACACTGTGCCGTAGGCACGGGCAAAAACTAGTATATATATATATAATAAGCTTCTGACAATTCTTTTTACTATCTAGTCCAACAATATGATTTTAAAAAAAAGAAAACTAATTTTTTAAATTTCTAATACTTAAAAAGGGGGAAAATAAGATTTTAAACATTTGTAGTGATTTTTTGGATTAAGCCTTAGAATTTTAGTTATAAATGTATGTATTTATAATTAAAAATTAATATAATTATTAAAAAAATTAAATAATTACAACCAAACCTAGGTTTTTTAAAGTTCAGACCTGTTGTGCTTTGAGTCAATCCAGACTTAAGTTCGGGCCATTTTGTTATCCCTAACTACTAAAGAGTGTTCAATTTCAAATGGCAAGATACAAGAAAACTGATGGTACTAAATCATAATGTGCCTTCTTCGGTAGGAGAAAAAATTATACGGGACATGATAAATGTATCCGACCAATAAAAACATGACATGTGTTAATTAATAATTTTATCTTTAAATTATTATTGATTAATTTCGAATTCAATGTATATATATCAAACTATTAGTGAGCGGGCGTATCAAGTCATATGTACGCTGGCCCCATACATGTCTTTCTCCTTAGGTAGACTAGACACCAATAGCATGTACATAGTTGAATTAATAATGATCTTATTTCGTTAAATGTTATCTTCTTGATGAAGATCGGATGAGCATTTTCCAGTTTAGTTTGGTTTTTTATCAAACCGAACCAAAGTTAGACTAGTTCGATTTAAATTTTTGAAAATTATTTTTCCATTATTACCTAATCATATCCAATCATCTAACTAATCAAATAGTATATTTTAAAAGACGAATGAAAACAAACACAATTGAATCAAACTGGTCAGTTTAATTCGGTACGGTTCAATGGTTTTTCACTCTCTCCTACGAAGAAGAATTTTTTGAACTGAACTACATTAATCCTCAATGACAAAGCAATTAAGAGAAAATTATAAATGATTATAAATATGAGCAATATATATAGAATTATTATGTGGGCTTAGGCTAGGCTCACCGTTAGGTGTTATTAGGGTCTAGGTGTGAAGTCCACCTATGATTGGTTCGGTGGGTTCTATGGTAGGCCTCATAATATTTTTTTTTTTAAGACAATAATGAAATTTTTATTTCAAAGATTTAGCGCCGCCTAAGCTTATTCGACGTTAAATATAATTATTGATAATTATATATTTCTAATAATATTTTATTCTTTTAATAATTTTGAATATATTTAGCATGTCAATTTGGCAACTCTAAATGTCGACGCTAAAATCTTTCCACGACCAGCTTTTACTGTCCATTTTCTGCGTCGTCACATTTCGAAACCAAAACTTTAAATGTATAAAAAACCGTTTTCTCGTAGTGTATATTAGAGCAATATGATTCTACAGTCTGTCTCTCCTTTCCCCATTCATGCTAAGCTGTGTTGGTGGTCCTCAAAGTGCTTAATATTTAGTCCATTTCAGATTTAAAGTGAAAATTTTTGAAGCCTAACTCCATACTATTTATTCGGGGCCCTGAAAAGTGTAAAAATAAAGGAATGATGATGCATTACAGTGGGGCTAAAAGCTATTGACTCATCACTCGGCAAGGCATAATTATTATTCCTGCAATCTCCAAAATGGTGCCCATTTGAGGATGTAGTGGCCCTTTTGATTTTGAGTAGATACTAGCTAGTGACTTGAGAACTTACCTTCCCAATCGATATGGTTTGGTGGCAAACGAATTAATATTTGATTATTAGATTTTGGATTCGAATTTATGGGATGTATTTTTTTATAAGAGTATGTGACATACATATATTTTATATGTTTCACTTAAGCTTGGTCAAATAATTTAACTATGGGGTTTCTAACATTTCCCAAAATAAAAAAAAATAAAAAAAAAAAAAAAAAAAAAAGAAAGAAAGAAAGAAAGACTTGAACACTTGTATATAAATTATAGGTTTTCTTAAGTGATTTTTGAGATTTTTATGTAACAATTAATGTGAAAAATATTTATTTCCCGATATATGTGAACTGTTCAAACTCCTGACTTCTTTCCACTAAAAAAGTAAGTTTACCAGCTAAACTATTTTTATGAAAAATTGAAAATAATATTTTTTTAGGAAAAAAGTAGGGGAAGTTATTCATTCAGATCATGAGATTTTAAATGAAACCATTCGGTTGTGGTTATATTTTTTAACTCCAAGAATAAGAAGGTGCTTGAAGTTCGTTCAAAATACTTAACTAGTTAGTATTCCTAAATTATGCTCTTAATAATGTCTCAAATAGGAGGATCCATGTGTTAAACGTGTTTAATTAACAAATTATATGTTTTGCATGATTATATTCTGCTTTAATCATGTATTTACATCAGCGGTTTAATACATAAATTATTTGAAATATTAACCAAACCAATCATGTATTTAAAAAAGTGATTAGTTATGCTTCCGGAAATGTAGCACATGGACCACAATCTAGCTAGCTATCAAAATTCATATCTATCTCTAAACCATCTAAATTTTAGACTTGAATTTAGTATTCAACAGAGTTTTTTTTTTTTTTTAAGTATGATTGATAGTTATTAAATAATATTTTATTTATAATTGAATTTTAATTATTATTTATTATTAATACGTATATAATAAAAGATTATATAAAAAAAATAATTAACACAACTCAGCATTAAGTCCAAATTTTTTAATTTTTCAATACAATTAAAAAATGATAAAGAAACATAAGGATAACATAAAAATGACAGAAATCATATCAAAATGATATTATTTCGACATAATTTTTATCATCCTTCTGTCACCTCTATATTTCTTTATCAGAAAAAAACTATATAAATAGACCTTCTCTTGCACTGAGATATCGATACTCACAACTTGAAACCAACATCAAACTAGTTTGAAGATACAGAAACCATGGAGACAAATCGCAAGCGCAGAGGGTTCATAAAGGGGAAGCTGATGATGCCACTGTATAGAGTGGCAAAGTCATCATCATCTTCAACAACTGTGCAGTACAGCAGCAAGGTGAAGCCAAGCCAGTCTTCGCCGGCGACGGCAACCGTGGGTTATATAGTCCACCACCAGCAGGACTATGTAATTGCTCATGAGCCGAAGCAAAAGGTATCGTTCATTGAAAATTTTAATGGAACATCTGATCATAATAATAACCGGAAAAAGTTGTTCGGTGTGGCTGCTGATGAAACTGTTGATATTAAGGCTGCTAGCTACATCTCCTCTGTTCAAGAACGTTTCAAGCTTGAACGTGTTAATTCAGAACGAATGAAGCATCAAGACACTACTCATTAGAAAGCAAGCAAGCAAGCAAGCTGCTTCTTCCATATATATATATATATATATATATTAATTATCCACTGTCTTATTTAGTTTCTTAAATAATTAAATTCCTCATCTAGGAGTGTTAAGGTGGTCGTGTGCAATTGGGTTTATTTATATAATTTGTTTCTATGTTATATGTATATCACGGGATGGCCCTGATTTTCCATCAGTTTTGGAGTTTTAGGCAAGTTCTTAAAATGTGTAACTTATTAATAAATGAGTTTTAAGACAAATTTTAGACCCAGTTAGCTGTTTGTGTAAACTGTCACAGGGGAGCCTATGTGTATTTGTAAGCTTAGTTTGCCTGACAACAGTGAAAAGTAAAAGTGAGCATTCTTCTTCTTTGTTCAACAAAACAAAAGCTTATACCTATTGCCATTGCCATTGCCATTGCCATTACAATCAAATTAACTTTGCCATATTGATTGGTTAACTAAGCTTTGTCATCTTAGCAATAATCAGAACTTGAAGCCTCCACCAAGCATTCTTGTTTTTACTGGTTTTTTGCAAGGTCCAGCTCAAGCTAGACAAGGAATAAAGAACATAACCAATTCATGGGTTTAATGGTAATTTCAGGTCAAGAGACATTCCATCAACACGTGTTTCATTCAAGTGTACATACAATAATTTTTACATGTTTCCGTTAGCCAAAATTAACGGATCCATTTTCGGTGGTTTCCCTAATCAAACCGAGTTAATCGAAAATCATTTTCAAGACCCGTGTGAATCAGCAAGGACCACCTTGTAATCTTTAATATTCTCTTATTTATTACATGTATCTACTATTTAGGCAGAATATCATCACTCATTGATAGATTACGAGGCCAAGTAGCTAGATAGATAGAATAAAGGATGTCCAATGTTGAAATAATTTTAGAGGTTTTTCCGGGCTAATGAAAGTAATTTTAATCCGGATTTTGATTGATTTATTTATTCCCGGGTATTTCGGCTCAAATACCCATAGATTCGTTGTTGTTTTGCTCTCAACTCCCGGAACTTCTTCTTTCAATTGGTCTTCAGGTGTTCTTGATATGTGGAGATACGTAGTTAGGTGCTCGTTTGAATTCTTGACGCGGAACTAAAGAAATTTCATGAAAATTTGGGTCGAGTGAATATCTGTATGGGCCAAATTTGGTCCAGGGGCAATTTCGACCTTTTGCCTCAGACCTAATACTGAACACACCCCAAACACCCCAGCATAAGACCCAGGCCCAAGTTGCTACATCAAACCCACAGACTAAAGGAAACCCAAATTTAGTAGTCAGCATTGGCCCAAAGATGTTTCACAAGCCTATGTCCAAACCGTATCCAATACTCGCCATGCGTTAGCCTACGAAACGCCTAGACCCATAAATACCCATCATAACTCAGCCGTTTCCAGCCTCATAACGGACAAATAATTAAAGGCAATAAAGCACGCTCGTTTTCCAAGTATCTATATAAGAAGAAGGAATTAACCCAGGCTGGGAGGAGAGAAGATTCACTACTCATAGCTCGAAAATCTTCCATTCAGTATTGACATCATATCCAACCTATCGCCCTCACGGAAGCACACCAGGATCAAGGTAATATCTGACCTTGCTCCTCCTACTACGACCTTTACATCTCATTCCTACCACTGACTTGGGCGTCGGAGTGCCTTCGGCATCCACCACACCGGTGGCCAATGCTCCCCGCTCACCCTATCCCTTTATTTTGCAGGATCGCCAGTGCCCCCAACGTATGAAATCTCGATTGTGGACCTCGGGCGAAAACCAGCGTCTACAATTTGGCGCCCACCGTGGGGCCCTAGCGATTTATAAGCAAACAAAGCATTCGTTCAACCTACAAGAACTTGCGAGCGTTCTCATGGCTTCAGGTAGCGAGCCTTCAGATCCTCAAGCTGGCCAATTGGCCATTCTCCAAGAACGATTACGTGTTTTGGAAGAAGAGAACTCGGCCATGAAGAGTTCCAATCGCGACCTACAGAAACAGTTGGAACATCTTTCGTCCACTTTCAGGCGAGGAGGGCTCGCCGATCCCTCCAATGAACCAGGCCGCCAACCCAATTTGATGGAGACACTAGGCGATGAAACTGGCGACATTCCCCCTTCCGAAGATCGCCCAATCGGTCATGGGAGGAACCAACACGTACCATCGGCCGAACCAATAATGGTCTCATCCATGCGCAAGGAAATTGATGAATTCAAGGAAGCAATCTTGTCCAGCCTACTAGGAGCCAAGTTACCTTTGAATATGAGCAGAGCAGAAACCATTACGGACACTCCTTTCATCGACGGGATCAGTTCAATTTAACTCCCTCGAAAGTTCAGCCCACCTGAGATGAAGTTGTACGATAGATCAACCGACCCCGACGACCACATAATCCATTACAAATACAAGATGATATCCACATGCCTTTCTTCACATCAGAGGGAAGCATGAATGTGTAGAGGGTTTGGATAGACATTGGCTGGTTCAGCCCTAACGTGGTTTATCAATTTGCCATACCGTTCAATTGGGTCCTACAAAGAATTGGCAGATAAGTTCGTGGAACACTTCGCTAGTTCTTGCAAATTCGAGAAGACCACAGACGACCTCAATGCGATACAACATCGGAGGGGAGAATCTCTGCGAAGCTACGTCTCACGCTTCAACAAGGAAATGATTGATATCCCAGATCTCCACCAGCCGATAGCAGTGGAAGCATTTCGGAATGGGTTGTTGGCCGATAGCGACCTCTATAAAAAGTTGACAAAGAATCGATGTTACACTATGGACTAGGCAATGGCCAGAGCCCGAACGAAAATCAGATGGGAAGAGGATAAAAGGAATGCAATGAGGGAAAGCTCATCCAGTCTACAAGAGAATGGGACATATCCATCCAGACGACCGAAGAATTCGGTAGGAGGGGTCAGCAAACAACCGATCAAAGAGCTTATTGTGCTAGGGATATCCTCCCCTACGATAGGGCTCCCAATAGCAGACCAATCCCATACGACAGAAGAGAGATAACCCCTAATGGTGCCCCGAGGCTCCCAGACTATAACTTCACCATATCATCAGGTGAACTCGTTTCAGTTCTCAGGAAAATGAGGAGGGAAGTAAAGTGGCCTCCACGTTCCAATGAAGGCTCCGGGAGGAAAGATACAAGTAGATGGTGTGAATTCCACCGAGACTACGGGCACACGACAGCCGATTGCATAGCATTGAGATTGGAGGTACTGAAGCTGTTAAAAAAGAGGCACCTGAAAGACCTACTCACGGAAAAAGGGAAAGCCACATTGGCCCGGAGGGAAGAAATGGATGATTATGGAGAAGCCCCAATTCCACCTCCACCAATCAACAATTTGGTCAATCTTATATCAGGAGGATCAGAAGTTAGTGGGATCTCTTATTCAGCAGCGAAACGACACACCAGAATTGTAACGACTGTCGCCTCGGGTCACACGGTGATGGTAGCAGGAGACTATACTGGTTTGGCGATCGAGTTCATGGACGACAGAATATTCAGTCATAAGAACCTCCACCATGACGCATTGGTGATATCCTTGCAAGTGGCCAACTTCATGATCAAGAAAGTGCTAGTCGACACGGGGTCATCAGCTAACATCATCTTCCTAGCGGCCCTTAATGACATGGGAGGAGGATTGGAGAAAATAAATCGTCGATCTACGGCTTTGATAGGCTTCAACGGGGAACATAAATTCAATATGGAGGAAATCTCTCTCCCAGTATACGCAGGAGAAATCAACAAAATGACTATGTTTCTCATCCTGGACTGTCATTCGGCCTACAACTTGATAATGGGTCAACCATGGATTCACGATATGAGGGACGTCTGGTCCACTTATCACCAGGTACTGAAATTTCCTACCAAATGGGGAGTCCAAGAAATCAGAGGGGATCAACTTGCTTCCAGAACTTGCTACCAAACGACCCTCAAGCCTAAATCCCAGACAGCATAGCAATTACAGGAGGGGTCTGGTCGAGTCTATGCAGATACTCCGAAAGTGGAAGAACTTGATGAGGTCCAAATTCACCCTCACTACCCAGACCATAAGACCCAAGTTAGAGCCGACCTCAACCCCATTCTACGCACCGAATTGATGGATTTCCTCAAGAAGCATCACGACTGCTTCACGTGGTCACATAGAGACATGAAAGGATTAGACCCGGAGTTGATAACACATGAGCTACATGTGGACCCAGCCTACCCGTCTGTCAAACAGAAGAAGATGAAGTTCGCCCTAGAAAGGAACCGAGTCATCGACGAGGAAGTTCAAAAATTGTTGGAGAATGAAGCCGTTAGAGAAGTACAGTACCCGGAGTGGCTTGCTAACGTCGTGGTTGTGAAAAGAAGAATGGAAAATGACGAGTCTGCATTGATTTCACAGACTTGAACAAAGTGTGCCCGAAGGATTCCTTCCCACTCCCTCATATCGACTCAATGGTCGACGCTACAGCGGGACACGAACTACTGAGTTTCATGTATGCATATTCGGACTACAACCAAATCTTCATGCATCCGGACGATCAGGAGAAAACGACATTCGTCACTAACAGAGGAATCTGTTGTTATAAAGTGATGACATTCGTGTTGGACAATTATGACCCATAACATCACTATTTGTAAAAGACATTGTGGTTTTTGTACAAATTAACTATGTGACAATGGAAATTGCTATTTTATAATTTTGTAATTAGATTACTTGAATGTATAAATGATAAAAGTCCTTATGATTAGTTCCGGATTAATAAGATATGAGACAATATCAATCCACGAAGGTTTAATCATTAAATATCCTTCATCGTAGTATTATCGAGACTAGACATCGATAATGTGGAATAAACTAGTATTGCACTTGTGCACGTTATGGAAGCATAACAGCATAGTTCTCATATATTTAAGTATTGGATACTTATGCAAGTGTGATAGGAGGTTATGTTTACCGATGGCACTGAAACAGTTTCGCTCTAGATAGACCCCTCGAAATCTCATTGGTAGTATGACTATTTGTCTATGGGAATCTGAATCAGGGTAGGTGTATTTGGTCTTAACTTGAGACTTGCATCGCTGATACTTGCGACAATCAATACACTTTGGTTTTGGTCGTCCAGGACTTTAACAGGTTATGTGTACGCCTCTTCTAGGTTTATTGAGAATCGTAGTGTATTGGATGTGATGTCAAGATAGAAGTATCACTTCAGTCATATGGAGATGATGATCACGCAGAGATACAGAACTGGTACTCTATTATGTTGCAACTATCGGGATAATATGACAAGGTCATGATTATCGGATTAAAGAGACTAGTTGCTAGTGATCTGATATATGCTTCGTACGGGGAAAACACTATTCCAGCCTCAGGCCTATCATGTGACATCAGATACTGGATCGTAATACGCTATACTACGTATACTACGCCTGACAAAGATTATATATTCCTTAAAAGAATAATTCTGGAGAATTGGGTAGGCACGGTGCTTTGCTAGAAGCCAACCATGTCTTGTAAATCGGTAAGAATATGGTACCGGGTACGCACGTGTTCGGATAATCCGACGACCGGATTTACTGCCAACATATCCAGGGATCTCATGGGTCACTTCCCGAAGATTCACCGATGACGTTTGACTCGAACAGAATTAATCTGGGATTAATTATGAGAGAGATAAAATTAATCTAGGAATAATTACGGTAAAATTTATTTGAGATAAAATTCGATAAGAATAGAGAGAACGATTAATTTGGAATTAATCGATTAAATAATATATTCGATATATTATTGAAATTAGATTTCGACGCGAAATTAAAATTTGATTTTAATTCGGGTGAACGAATTAATTTAGAATTAATTCGCGAGCGACTTTCGTAATAATTTTGCGAGGCACTATTATTTAATTAAATTGGATTTAATTACGTCGCGACGGAAAGTTCGTTTAATCGGATGAAGCGAACCCGACCCCGAAGTGTGTTGAGCAAGCCACTTGAATTTTGAATTAAAGTGGGTCCCACCAACATACATCACTTGTCCATCAAGTGTCAATTTGGTAATGGAAGTGGTTGGAGGCATTAAATGCATTTTTCCTTCCAACACTTTGCTTTAGCTTTTGGTAAAGCATATACCAACTTTAAGGGTTTGACTTTTAGAAGTGGTATTGGATTTTAGAAATCAAATATACCAAAACCAAAAATCCTCTCTTCTCTCTTCCCATTGTCGTGACCTCTCCCTCTTGGTTTGGAAATTTTGTTTCAAAATTTCTTCATTGCTAGCACATAAAAGAGTCTACAAAGGTGCTAGGGAAACCTTTCCCATTGAGTTTGGAATCAAAGTTCAAAGCTTGGAGCTAAACCATTCATACAAAGGAGAGCTTGGAGCACTTCTCAAAGGAGTAAAATTTTTGTATTCTCTACATCCATATTGCCGACCAATGTAAGTATTATTTCCGCAATCTTACTTTGATTATTCACACAATTTATGTTTAATAGATCGTTGGCATGTTCTAGGAGAACCCAAAAATGGTATCAGAGACAATTTTAAGCATGAAATATTTAGGTTCATAAACTTTATTTTGGAGATTTTGTGATTTGAGCATGATATCTTCAAATTGAATGTTTGGTTATGTTTAGATTATGATAACTTAGAGTTATGCATGATTAATTGTGAGAAAAATTGATTAGATTAATTTTCCCCAATTTGTATGTCATAGCCGAAACTTATGGACCTTAGGATCTCATGGTGATTTTTGAATTTTAGACCATTGGATGTGTTTAAATGCATGGGATATATTGATTTGTGATTTAATTGGATTGAAATCAAAATTGGTTAATTTTATGCATGAAAACCGTGAGCTTGAAGAAGCATGTATGAGTTGATTTTGCTTCAATTGTGTTGGACATGTATTGAAAATGAAAAAACATGATTAATTAATTAAATTAGTGTTTTGGAAATGTTAATTTGACTAATTAATTATAGCTATACACTTTAATTAAAAATTATGATATTTGGAATATTGTAATTTAATAAATTAGTCTTTAATTTGGAATTGGGCTAATGTTGTTATATTTGGGCTTTATGGATTTGGTTGGGCCAAGTTGGTTTAGGACAATTGGATTGGATCCAAATTGGGCCTAAAACCATTCCATAAAGTTTAAATATAATAAATGGGCCTTTTAAATTTAATTGGACCTAATGGGCCGAAATTAATTTTATGATAAATAGGGTGATTATTGGACCTTGGCATTTGGGTTTGACCCATATGAGCCAAATCACATGCCTTATGAATTAATTATCACTATGATAATTAAGGAGTTTGGAAGTTTGTTGTTGAAATTTAATAATTAAACATTTCATACAATTAATTCAATAATAAATAACATCTAACATAAACTAAGTTAGAAACAATGCATCTCCTTAATCAAGTCTTCCATAATCATAATTTAACAACAAAAAACATGATACATAAATTAAAGTAGAAACATTGCATCTCTTTAATCAAGTCTTCCACAACCATTTAATTCAATTTCATTTTAATTTTGACCTAATAAATGAGTTTTTCCCCAAATTAATAAAAAGTAATGCTGATGTGGATGAATGTGATTGTTTATATGAGTCCTATAACTTTATTTTATATATATAGATTACTGATTTGCAATACATTTTCTTCTGGGTTTTATCACTCTGATGATTAAGTTAATGTTCAGTTGATATATATAAAAAAAATTAAAGTAAAACGAGATTGAAAATGATCACAAAGATTATCGAAATTTTAGTCCGGTTAAACTCCATTTAGAACTGATCACAAACGTGTTGAGAGATGACTCATTGTACATTTCTAATTTCTTTTCATGCTTAGCCAAATAAACCAGGAAAACTCATTCATTAGATTCATACAACAGTTAACATGGAGCCTTCAGAAAGAAAATGAAAAGAAAAAAAAAATTAATTAGAAAGAGAGAGGGAGATGAAATTAGAAACCCCAATTACTTGTAAAGTGGATCAATTAACATGTATATGGATACCAATTGCAATGACCAAGATAGTGATTATGCAGAAGTATATGATTGCATGAACAAGGATAGCTATCCCACTTGTACACATGTTCCCAAATTCTACCACCCTGGTTCTTGCAGGGAACTGGAAAAGAAGCCCTGGTGACAGGAGGATGAATAAAGCCACAGCAACAACCACAGGTCCCCAATCTGCACTCATCTCTTTCTCTATATCTCAAATTAGATGTATGAAAATTTAGGGACTTTCTCTTCAACTTATTAGAACTGGAGAGAAATCTGATAATATTATGTATAGAATGGCTAAAATGCTTACTTTCTTGGTGGTTAAGGCTAAGGGGATGCAAAACTTAATGTGGAAGATGATGTTAGGTTTATAGGGAGGAAAGGTATGTAAACACTAGTGGGTTTGCTTTATGTGAGATGGAAATAAAACACTTTTTTTTTTTTTAAAAAAAAAAAAATTACAATAATGGCTCACTTGGAGGCTTCTTTTTTACATGCTTTTTAGAGATTATTCAAGGTGGGAATGAGCCTTTGGTACTAAAGGTATCATTAGAGCAAAATGTAAAACTCACCCAGTTTTATTTTTGGTAATAAGGATTTTAAGTTTTAGGAGTTGATAACTTATGAACAGTTGTCCCACGGGGCGTGATTTGGTGGTATAGGGTTCATGATCTTATCTTGAGATCCTGAGTTCGAATCTAGAGAGTGCGTTTCTTATAAGAGCCTAAGACAGCCGGGGGTTTTATTGCTTCGCTTAAGCCCGAAATAGATGGTTTGGCGGTGGGATTTCCAACGATTTAAAAAAAATATATATGAACAGTTGTCCTCAAGAGGCGTGGCTTGGTGGTGTAGGGTTCAGGATCTCATCTTGAGGTCATGAGTTCGAATCCAAAGAGCACGTTTCTTGTAAGAGCCTGTGATAGCCGGGGGTTTTACCTGCTCCGCTTAAGCCCGGAACGGGTGATTTGGCGCGAAATTTCCAAAAAAAAAAAAAAAAAACAGATGAACAGTTCATCAGGCTCTTTTCGAAGCGATCTGAGATAATACACAAATTAAGAAAAAGCAGGTGCATGTGTAAACGATAGGTTAATGATCGACAAAGTAGAAAGACTATAAATTACTTAATGGATTCACCTTATGACTACAAATGAAAAAGTTGAAAACTCATCAAATTGGCCTATATTTTTAGACTTAACCTGAAAGTAACAGCTTGGAGTGAGAGATTGACTGAAGAAAATGAGTTTGAACAGAGACAAAGTCTAAATTTTCACTAAGTGTTTTAAGAATGAATCCCTTCATAGATCTCAGAGGCTCCCTGCCATAATATTAATTGAAGCTTTTCAGGTAAGTTTTCTTCAAACTTTGCAGATAAAACAATATAATCTCATTGTCATTTTGAGTCCTGCCCCACGTGAATAATCCAATATATATATTGTAAAAGGAATAAATTTATAATAACTTGTAAAAGTAATAAATTTATAGGTTTGTCCTTGCAAAAAAATCTATAATAAGCGCACTAATTAAGGATTTTAGTCAAAGAGAAGAGAATATCTCAATATTCATTGAAAAAAAAAAAGGTTATCTCTTAATTAACTATTCATTGAAAAGGAAACACGTTAATATTTGTTTCGGGGGCAACAAGATCAGATATAGAGTTAGCACCAAAACCTATTTCGTTCACTTTTGATGTGGACGTGGGTTTTGGTTAAAAAAATCAGAAGTAGCAAAACCTTGGATATTGTAGACGTTGGTTTTCGCCCGAGGTCCACAATCGAGATTTCGTAGGTTGGGGGCACTTGCGATCCTACAAAACAAAGGGATAGAGTGAGCGGGGAGCACTGGCCACCGGTGTGGTGGATGCCGAAGGCACTCCGACGTCCAAGTCAGTGGTAAGAATGAGCTGTAAATGTCGTAGTAGGAGGAGCAAGGTCAGATATTACCTTGATCCTGGTGTGCTGCCGTGAGGGCGGTAGGTTGGATATTATGTCAGTACTGAATGGAAGATTGTCGAGCTATGAGTAGTGAATCTTCTCTCCCCCAAGCCTGGGTGAATTCCTTCTTCTTATATAGATACTTGGAAAACGAGTGTGCTTTATTGCCTTTAATTATTTGTCTGTTATGAGGTTGGAAACGGCTGAGTTATGAGGGATATTTATGGGTCTGGGCGTTTTGTATGCTGACGCATGGTGAGTCTTGGATACGGTTTGGACATAGGCTTGTGAAACATCTTTGGGCCAATGGTGACTACTAAATTTGGGTTTCCTTTAGTGTGTGGGTTTGATGTAGCAACTTGGGCCTGAGTCTTATGCTGGGGTGTCTGGGGTGTGTTCAGTATTGGGTCTGAGGAAAAAGGTCAAAATTGCCCATGGACCAAATTTGGCACGTACAGTTTGTCTCATACTCTCTAAGTCAATGAGTCATTGGCTTGGAGAGTATTCGTTGGTCACGTCGCCTGGACCAAACCAGGAAAGTCTTCGTCACTCCGACCGAGCTACGATCGAGCATCGTCAGTGTCGCCTAGACAATGTGGCTTCGGTCTTGAATCTGATTAGTCAGAAGTTAGGGGGGATGTCCCTAGTTTGACCGAGTTAGGCGTTGTCCCCGATCAAACTCCATCACAAGTTAAGCGGGGAGTGTATCCGTCGACTGGACCTGGCCAGGAGCTCAAACTCGTTTGGTACCGAATAGACCAAACTGAGTCTACATGTCGCCTGGACCAGAAGAAGATCCATGAACCTAACTTGACTCCATCACGAGCCAATTGGGGAGTGTTCCCGTCGACTGGACCTGATGAAGTCCAGGAATACATTCACTCGTTTGGTATCGAAGATGGACCAAACCGAGTCTACGTGTCGTCTGGACGAGAAGAAGGTCCATGAACTGAATTTGACTCCATCACGAGCCAATTGAGGAGTGTTCCCGTCGACTGAACCTGATGAGGTCCAGGAAGACATTCACTCATTTGGTATCGAAGAGGGACCAAACCGAGTCTACATGTCGTCTGGACCAGAAGAAGGTTCATGAACTTAATTTGACTCCATCACGAGCCAATTGAGGAGTGTTCTCATCGACTGGACCTGATGAAGTCCAGGAAGACATTCACTCGTTTGGTATCGAAGAGGGACCAAACTGAGTCTGCATGTCGTCTGGACCAGAAGAATGTCTATGAACAAAACTTGACTCCATCACGAGCCAATTGGGGAGTGTTCCCGTCGACTGTACCTGATGAAGTCTAGGAAGACATTCACTCATTTGGTATCGAAGAGGGACCAAACCGAGTCTACATGTCGTCTGGATTGTATCACCCCTGGGGTGATTTCGAGGATGTACTTTATCGACATAACATTTACTCGGCTTCGCCTGATTTTTTTTGCTCATCGATTTCGTAAACCGTATTAAATGTGGCGTTCATACCAAGGAATTCTTTTTGGCGGGAAAACGAGGCGCCAAGAGTATAAAGAGTATTGAGGGGGTTTACTCACTTCATTTGCAAAAATATTCTCCCGAGTCGTGAGTTTGGAGGGCTATGTTGGACAATTATGACACATAGCATCACTATTTGTACAGAACATGGTGTTGTTGTACAAATTAACTATGTGACAAAGGAAATTGCTCGTTTATCATTTGTAATTGGATTACCGGGATATATAAATGATAAAAGTCCATATGATTAGTTCCGGATTAATAAAATATGAGACAGTATTAATCCACTAAGGTTTAATCATTAAAATATCCCTAGTCGCAGTATTATCGAGATTGGACATCGATAATGCGGAATAGACTAGTATTGCACTTGTGCGCGTTGTGGGAGCATAACAGCATAGTTCTCATATATTTAAGTATTGTATACTCATGCAAGTGTAATATGAGGTTGTGTTTATCGATGTTACATAAATAGCTTCGCTCTGGATAAACCCCTCGGAATTTCATTGGTAGTATGACTATGTGTCTATGGGAGTCCGAATCAGGGTAGGTGTATTTGGTCTTAACCTGAGACTTGCATCGTTAATACTTGCGATAATCAATATACTTTGGTTTTGGTCGTCCGGGGCTTTAACAGGTTCTGTGTACGCCTCTTCTGGGTATATTGAGAATCGTAGTGTATTGGGTGTGATGTCAAGATGGAAGTATCACTTCAGTCATATGGAGATGATGATCACGTATGATACGGAACTAGTACTCTTATGTAATGCAGTCATCGGGATAATATGACTAGGTCATGTTTATCCGATTATAGAGACTAGTTACCAGAGATCCGATATGTGCTTCGTACGGGGCAGACACAATTCCAGCCTCAAGCCTAGCATGTGACATCTGATACTGGATCGCAATACGCAATACTACGTATACTACACCTGACATAGACTACATATTCCTTAAAATAATATTTCTGGAGAATTGAGTAGGCACGGTGCTTTGCTAGAAGCCAATCATGTCTTGTAAATCGGTAAGAACGTGGTACTAGGTACGTATTCGGATACTCCGATGACCGGATTTACTGTCAACATATCCAGGGATCTCATTGGTCGCTTCCCGAAGATTCACTGATGACGTATGACTCGAACATAATTAATCAGAGATTAATTAGAAGAGAGAGAGAATTAATCTAGGATTAATTGCGGAGAGATTTTATCTGAGATAAAATACTATTTAAGAGAGAGAACGATTAATTTGGAATTAATCGATAAAATAATATATTCGATATATTAAACGAAATTAGATTTCGACATGGAATTAAAATTAGATTTTAATTCGGGCAAACAAAATAATTTAGAATTAATTCGCGAGCGACGAGAATAGTAATTTTGCTAGGCATAATTATTTAATTAAATCTGATTTAATTACGTCGCAACGGAAAATTCGTTAATTCGGAATTAGCAAATCCGAGCCCGAGATGTGTTTGCCGGCCCACTCGGATTTTGAATTAAAGTGGGGCCCACACTTGTCACATCACCTAGTAAACTTTATCAACTTTAGGTTGATAGAAGTAGGTGGGATTTTGATGGTTGCTTGTTTCTTACACAAGCATCATTCAAATTGATGTGAAAGTGACATATATCAATTTTTTAAGTTTTGTATATGGCATTATTGATTTTAGAAATCAATTACACAATTTTAAAAACACTCTCTCTCATTTTTCCATGCCTTGGGCGTGACCTTCTCCCTCTCATTCATCTTGTCTTGGCCGAATGTTGTAAGAAGAAATAGGAAGATTTTGTTGCAAATATCTTCCATTGCTAGCACATAAAGAGTTATATAAAGGTGATAGGGAAACATATCCATGAGTTTGGAATTCAAGGAGATGTTTGGTAGCTTTACATACATCAAAGGGGAGCTTGGAGCACAACTCAAAGGAAAAGTTTTGAACTCTACACATCCTCAACCGAGTATTGTAAGTATTTTCCGCTACTTTACTTTGCGTATTCACATGATTTCATTGCTTAATTTGATCTTAGCTTGACCTATAAAACCCAACAATGGTATCAGAGCTATAATTGAGCATGAAATTGAATTTAGGATTCTAAACTTTGATTTGGGTATTTTTGATTTGAGCATGTTTTATTCAAATTGTTTGTTTGAGCATGCTTATAATATGTTAACTTTGAGTTGTGCATGATCAAATTGATGAAAAATTAATTGGATTAATTTTCCCCCAAATTTTGAGGCTTGGCCGAATGTGAACCCATTTGTAGCTCTTGGTGATTTTTGAATTTTAGACAATTGGATGTGTTTAAAATGCATGGGATATATTAGTTTGTGATTTATTTGGATTGAAATCAAAATTGATATAAAATGTCCCTTATTGCCGTGAGCTATATGAAGCATGTTGGAATTGATTTTGCTTCAATTTGTGTTGGACATAAGTTGATTATTTAAAGCATGATTAATTAGTGTAATTGGTATTTTGGAAATATTAGTTTAACTAATTAATTATGGCAATACACTTTAATTAATTAAATTGTGAAATTGGAATTTTAAAATTTAATTAATTGGGCTTAATTTGGAATTGGGCTAATAAAGTTGTATTTGGGCTTAATGGGCTTGGTTGGGCCAAGTTTGGTTGAGGATAATTGGTTGGATCCAATTGGGCCTAAAACTATTTCCATAAAGTCCAAATATGATAATTGGGCCTTTATAATTTAATTGGGCCTAATGGGCCAAAATTAATTTTGTGGCAAATGGTGATTCCTTGTTGGGCTTTGGTTGCCAAAGTTCATGCCTTATAAATTAATTGAAAGCCCATTGGACTTTAATTAAATTGACATTGGATGTTAATTGGGCTTTTAGACCCATTAGATTAGATTTAGAATTTAAGTCGCAAATGCACATTAAAAAGTGTAATTATTTAATTTGGAATTAAATAAAGAATTAGTATTAAATACAAATTAATTGGATTTAATATTGTAGTTTGATATAATTCAAGAATTCGTACTTTGAGTACTTATTCTTAAACGAGTTGGACTCGCGCAAAAAAATCGTTGTTTGAACATTGGATGGTCATTAATTAAAGATTAATTAATTGGATTAGATTTATTGATAACATGATTTGTGTGAATACATGGATGTGATGTATGAATAATGTATATCGGATGGATATTAGATGGGTGAGGGCAATTTTGGAAATTGTTGTAATAAATTTAGAATTTATTAAATTGGACCTGTGTGTCCAGCCTATTACCTCTTGATTCTTTATATTTCTCTTCTCACATATTTCCCTCAATGTTAATGAGTTTTCTTTAGAAGTGTTATGTAATTGGGTAGAAGTAAGATTTGTGCTAGCGGGAGAGAGGAAATGGAGAGATTTGTTCTAGGAACAAAATATTTTAAATATCTATCCGCATATCATTATTAATTTATTTACCGCGCCTTATTATGCTTTTAGAATGCATGCTTAAAGGTGTATGATGAGACCTAATCAAAGATAATTAATTGGTTGCCAATTACACGAAAAACCCTCAACAAATATTAAGTTTTCCTTCCATTGAGTGATTCATTCTCAAGATCAAGATTGGCACTGGTTTGTTGGCCAAAGTCAAGACCTTTGTCCACCGCGGATGTGTTTGAATCATGAAAGCTTTGTTCCATATCGTATGTCTTGTCCAATTTGTGATTTGTTGGCCAAAGTCAAGATCATTTCTTGTCCATCGACATCGATTACGAAGCTTTCCAAGGTCAATGGGTCCCACTTAACTGGATCATTAAGCTTGTTGTGCCAAAGCCAAGGCTTAGTTGATTCAGAGGAAAAAGGTTAGGGAATATATTGGATATATTGTCAATATTAGATATATATTTCGGACTTGGATGTCCACGTACTGGATCTAGGAATTGGATGAGATCCAATTGATCTTAGAGATCTACCTAGCTAAATATCATACAGCTTGTTGGCCAAAGTCAAGGTTGTGTGTTATTAACGGGATCCTAACCCACTAGGAAACTAGGTTTCCTGAGTACTCAACAGAGGGTTAGAAGCTCGCCAAAAAATAATGGGAGGCAAGTATTAAATTTGCAATTTCGTTTAGATACTTACCAATACACGCTCATTTCATTTTTCGTCATTATTATTAAAAATATATTAGTTGGACTAATATTTAATTGTTGTTTTAATTGAACAGTTGGACTGTATTCAAACTACTTCATTTATAGTTGATTATGTAATTGGATTATAGTAATCAATATATTTGAATTTAACCAATCAAATAGTAGTTGATTATATAGTTAGACTATGGTAATCATTATATTTGATTGTACCCGAAATCGTTGATTGGATAGTTGGACTATTGGAATCAATATAACTGAAAGATTAGCGTTTAGAACATAATCCTGGGTGAAAATTTCTTTAAACGGCTCCAATTTTCAGATTGGGAATTAAACCTCAGGATAGTCCTGGGAACTGAGAAGTTATTCTATTTGATAGAGAAACATCTCGGGCCTGAGCCTGGAGTTGAGCAAATAGTGGAGCATGAGTTTTGGAAGACTCATGGTGATGATAACTTTAGTGCTCAATCATTTATGCTGAATGCAATGACACTTTAATTTTTCGTCAAAACTGAGGATTAGATCATTATACCAATTATGATTGAAATTAAAGGATCTTCATAGATCTATTATTAGATTTTAGAAGTACTAATTGCAATAGAAAACTCTTGGAGAGTTAATGTCTATGCTCAATGAGACAAAGCCAGAGTTTGCAAAAGGGCAAGAAGCGCAAGGCGCATCTTACTTCGACATCCCAGAAGGTCAAGGCTTGGCCGAAGGCTTCTGGGGTGTGGAAAAGGGCAAAGGCAAAATTATCACAGTCTTCTGGGAAGACAAAAGGACATATCCCAAGATGTCTGCCTAAAATAAGGCAAACGGGGTCACTGAAGTGTGACTGCCGTATGGACAAGGCAGACATGAAGGAAGTGAAGGCGGGGCAAGGCTCCGGCTTCAAGCTTGTTTGTCATAAACATGTTCACTACTAGTTTCAAAATTGGATTTTTGATACTAGATGTGGTACATAAATATATATACTGATGTGCGGAATCTGATGATTAGCAGGAGACTGACTTCAGTTGAGATCGACCTGCGAGTCGGAAACGGGACAAGAGTCGCTGGTTTAACCGTAGAAACCTAAGTTTATGAACTACCCTTTCGGTATGTACTTAAATTAGGAAACTGTTATAATGTACCTAGTTTGACTAGAAACATTGTCTCTATATCTAAGTTTAACCCGTTGCGGGTATACCTTTATATTCTAAAACACTAAGTGTTTTATTTTATAAAGATGATATTGAGATAAGCACATTAGATGTGAATAACAGTATTTATATTTTGATTATAAATGAATCTCAAACGTATAACATGACAAACAAATAGCTCAAACTGATTTAATCAGATGAGACTTATTTGTGGCATTGTTGTCTGGGACACATTAACAAGACTCGTATATCCACACTTTCAAAGAGTGGATACTAGGACAGATTTGATTCTAATTCAAATAATGTCTACGAATCTAGTTTATTAGGCAAAGTGCCTAAAATATCTTTTACTTGGTAAAAGTGCAAGTGCCACCGATCTGTTAGCCCTCGTTCATAGTGACATAAGTGGGCCCATGTCTAGCTAGGCTAGAGGTGGATATGAACACTTTATAACCTTTACGGATGTGGCATCGCGTTATGGTTATGTGTTTCTTTTGAAACACAAATCGGAAACTTTTGATAAATTCAAAGAGTTTCGACAGGAAGTACAAAAATAAACCGGCAAAAGTATTAAAATATCACGATTGGACCATGATGAAAATACTTAAACAATAAGTTTCTCAATTACTTGAAAGAGTATAGTATTCTTTCAATAAGGACTCCTCCCGGAACACCTCAATTTGACGATGTGTCTGAACAAAGAAACCAAACCTTGTTGGACATAGTAAGGTTAATGATGAGTCGCTCTGAGCTACCATTTTCTTCTAGGGATACGCATTAAACAGTGCAATACTTATTTTGAATAAGGTTCCATGAAAATCTGTTTGACAGACTTCATATTAGATATGAACAGGAAAGAAACTGGGTTTTCTCATTCCTGAAGATTTGGGAATGCTAGGCATATGTTTGGATGATACCAAACTAGAACCCAAATCGGATAAGTGCCTAATTTGTGGGTTATCCTTAGGAACCAAAGTATAGTACTTATACAACTCACAAGAGAACAATGTAATTGTTGCTCGCCATGCGGTTTTCCTAAGAGGAATACCTATATGCAGTGGTAAGTGGGAGGAGGAAAGTAAAACTCGATGAAAATAAAATAGTAATAATATTTCCAGGCACCGAGTCCTCATGCACAAAAACATTTAATCAGGGATGAAACTGTACCACAATCTTCAAATACACAAAAACGCGCAAGTCGGAGAGAGTCAGAAAACAACCTGGGAGGTATGAGTTTCTGATCTCACCTCATGTAGATGTCAATATTATTGAGGAAGTTGAAATACTACGTATGAGGAAGTGATACAAGGTATCGACTCACTATTATGGCAAAGTGGCATGAAGTCCGAAATGGATTCCATGTATACCAACCAAGTTTGGACACTGGTTGATGTACCGGAAGGCATTGTGCCTACTGGTACTATATGAGTCTTCAAGGAAGACATACATGGATGGCAAACATACAAACGTACAAAGCTAGGCTTGTAGCGAAAATGTATCATTATCAACATTGTGTCGATTACGACGAAACTTTTTAATCGTTAGCATGATAAAAATCCATTTGGATAATGCTTGCTAATGCTGCATGTTTCATTTATGAAACATGGCAGCTGAATGTCAAAACCACTTTCCTTAAACGGAAACCTTTTGGAGGATGTTTAAAACATCCTGGCGGTTTTTTCATACCAAAACATACAAACAAGGTTTGCAAGTTAAATCAATCCATTTATGGATTGAAGCAAGCATTGCGTTCTTGGATCTATCGTTTTGATGTAATCATAATGGTATATGATTTAATTCAAAACGAAAATGATTCTTATGTATATATATAAGGAGGTTAGTGGGAGCGCACTGACAATGATTGTTCTATATAATGATGATATATCATTTCTTGGAAATGACATTCCCATAATACAATCGGTAAAAGCTTGGCTTTCATGAAAATTCTCCGTAGAATACTTGGGAGAGACAACTTTTATTCTAGGAATAAGGATCTACTGTGATAGATCTAAAAGTTGTTGGCACTCTCCGAGAACTCGTACATTGAAAGATATGTACGCGACCTGATGTCTCATGTGCTTTGAGCATATGGAGTCACAATCAGGCCAATCCAAATGATAGTCGCTGGATTGATGTTAAGAACATCCTTAAGTATCTTAGAGGAACTAATGATGTTTTCTTAAGCTATGGAGAATGAGAACTTGAAGTGACTGGGTTCACTGCTGCAAGTTTCCAAACCGACAAAAATGACTATAAGTCGTAATAAGGGTACTATATAGTTTGAATAACGGAACATTGAGCTGTAAATCTTCCAAGCAAGATACTGTTGCCGAATAAACAACAAAAGAAAAATATTACTGCAGCTGAGGCAGCAAAAGAAATGTTTTGGATCTATATAATCCTAATAAGATTAGGTATAGTTCTGTTAGCAGCTGAGTTAGGCCTCAGCACAGGCTAAGAATTAATGGTCTCATCAAAGATCCAAGTATGTACTTCAAATGGTTTCAACTAATTCGTCGGATCATACATCGTGGCAATGTGATGATCGTATAAATCGCATCAGATGATAACCTTGCAAATTCGCTGGCGAAAGCTATTTCTCATCAGAAGTTTGAGCGACCCGTACATAGTTCAGGTGTAGGACACTTAAGTGATTGGCTATAGGCCAAATGGGAGATTGTTGGATAATTATGACCCATAGCATCACTATTTGTACAGAACATTGTGTTGTTGTAAAAATTAACTATGTGACAAAGGAAACTGCTCGTTTAATTTGATTACCAGGATATATAAATCATAAAAGTCCATATGATTACTTGGATACTCATGCAAGTGTAATAGGAGGTTTTGTTTACCGATGGTACGGAAACAGCTTCGCTTTGGATAGACCCCTCGGAATTCCATTGGTAGTATGACTTTGTGTCTATGGAAGTCCGAATCAGGGTAGGTGTATTTGGTCTTAACATGAGACTTGCATCGTTAATACTTGCGACAATCAATATACATTGGTTTTGGTCGTCCGGGGCTTTAACAGGTTCTGTGTACGCCTCTTCTGGGTATATTGAGAATCGTAGTATATTGGGTGTGATGTCAAGATGGAAGTATCACTTCAGTCATATGAAGATGATGATCACGTATGATACGGAACTAGTACTCTTATGTACTGCAGTCATCGGGATAATATGACTAGGTCATGTTTATCCGATTATAGAGACTAGTTACCAGAGATCCGATATGTGCTTCGTACGGGGCAGACACAATTCCAGCCTCAGGCCTAGCATGTGACATCTGATACAGGATCGCAATACACAATACTACGTATACTACACCTGACATAGACTACATATTCCTTAAAATAATATTTCTGGAGAATTGGGTAGGCACGGTGCTTTGCTAGAAGCCAATCATGTCTTGTAAATCGGTAAGAACGTGGTACTAGGTACGTATTCGGATACTCCGATGACCGGATTTACTGCCAACATATCCAGGGATCTCATTGGTCGCTTCCCGAAGATTCACCGATGACGTATGACTCGAAGATAATTAATATTGGATTAATTAGAAGAGAGAGAGAATTAATCTATGATTAATTGCGGAGAGATTTTATCTGAGATAAAATACTATTTAAAGAGAGAGAACGATTAATTTGGAATTAATCGATAAAATAATATATTCGATATATTAAACGAAATTAGATTTCGACATGGAATTAAAATTAGATTTTAATTCGGGCAAACAAAATAATTTAGAATTAATTCGCGAGCGACGAGAATAGTAATTTTGCTAGGCATAATTATTTAATTAAATCTGATTTAATTACGTCGCAACGGAAAATTCGTTAATTCGGAATTAGCAAATCCGAGCCCGAGATGTGTTTTCCGGCCCACTCGGATTTTGAATTAAAGTGGGGCCCACACTTGTCACATCACCTAGTAAACTTTATCAACTTTAGGTTGATAGAAGTATGTGGGATTTTGATGGTTGCTTGTTTCTTACACAAGCATCATTCAAATTGATGTGAAAGTGACATATATCAATTTTTAAGTTTGGTATATGGCATTATTGATTTTAGAAATCAATTACAAAATTTGAAAAACACTCACTCTCATTTTTCCATGCCTTGGGCGTGACCTTCTCCCTCTCCTTCATCTTGGCTTGGCCGAAAGTTGTAAGAAGAAATAAGAATATTTTATTGCAAATTTCTTCCATTGGTAGCACATAAAGAGTAATACAAAGGTGATAGGGAAACATATCCATGAGTTTGGAATTCAATGAGATGTTTGGTAGCTTTACATACATCAAATGGGAGCTTGGAGCTTAACTCAAAGGAAAAGTTTTGAACTCTACACATCCTCAACCGAGCATTGTAAGTATTTTCCGCTACTTTACTTTGCGTATTCACATGATTTCATTACTTAATTTGATCTTGGTTTGACCTAGAAAACCCAATAGGCTCTCTTCGAATTCAAGGTATTCTTCATTCCTTTCTTCATGTTCTCCAATTGTTCAAACTGTTCATAGGGTACATTCAACTTGTTCTTGGCTAGGGTTAGAACTTTGATCTGTAATTGATTTGGGGATATCTAGGATTGTGTTTGTATGAGACCTAGGTTTGATCTTTTGTCATATTGGTTTTAGGTTGATTCGTTATTTGTAGAGTGAATTGATATTTCGTCTGAAAGTTGCTCGAGCTTAAGTGATTCACTGATGGAGATGTACGTAGGCTCACCCTTGCGGGTCGTCTCTCCTCTTCGTATGTATGGTAGGGACATACTGAGCGAGGGTGATGAAGATGTGCTAACTGTAGCATCGATTGAGGCTCCGCTCGGTATCCCTAAAGATGTTCCACCACTGCAATCTATTCCTACCGAGTCGGGTGAACCCAGCACAAGTGAACCGACTAATCTATTAACCAAAAAACCCCAATGTAATATAACCAAAAGGGCCATGAGAGAGATAAAATTAAAATACTGGTTCCCCGAGTCGGTTCAAGTGAGGTTAGCCTTGTCGAGAGAACAAGTTGACTATAGGATCCCTGGGTGGATTGGGTTCTATGAACATCCCTTCACTGATGGGTTTAGATTCCCAATCCCAAACCTAGTATGGGAGGTATTGGATCACTATGAGATAGCCCCATCCTAACTAATGCCAAACACATAAAGGGTATTGTTGTCGGTTGAAGTTCTGACCTACGAGTTGGGAATTAGGTTCGGGGTGAATGACATGCTCTACACATATTACATAAAGGAACATGTAGTGGAAAAATGAATATATCATATGTTTCTTCGATAAAAGAGGGAACATTTGATTTCTGGGCTGACTACGAATGATAGAGAAGGCTGGAAAAAGCCTTATTTTTTTAAAAATGATAGGGTGTGTTCGGGTCGACTGGGTCTGGTAGAATACCCAAGTGTTGGGAAATTACGAGTGAGTGTTGGTCTAATATTCTTTTCTTGCATGTAGACTCGATGAAACTCTTACATTCTTCTTTTATCCCTTTTGTAGGTTCAAACCGTAATCGTAGCTTTGAAATGACGCCTGGGGTCGTAGCGAATACAAATTATATTTTGAGCATTCCAGCACCTGATAGGAATTGGATGGTGGTTTTGGTGGAGAAAAGATTAAGGTTGACTCCATTGTGGAAGGAGGTTTTCTACTCGGAAGGTACCTCATTACCTCTAACAAAAAGTATATTGACAGTCATTCTCATAACCTGGGCGTATCGGCTTCTATACTAAGATAATTTCTTTTGCGGACTCTAACCTCGAGGAAAATTTGTGCGCAGTGGAAAGGATGAGCCAGTTCAGACTCCCTTCAGTCGAAGAAATGCTCGAACAGAGGAAGAACAAAAAGACCAATGGGAAGGAAATTGAAGCTATCCCTGACCCCCAGCCGCCAAAGAATGATGCCCCACCCGTTCTCCCAGTTGAAGCTGCTTATAAATCGTCAACTGGATCAGGACATTCTTCAAGGAAAAGAAAGCAATTAAATGACCTTGATAAAGACCCAGAGAATGTCATGATCAAGATCCTAAGAAGCACAACCGTTATGTCGGATCCGTCCAGTTTGTCTAGGTTTGCCGAAAGATTACTTTTAGAAGAAGATGAGTGTCAAATGTTAACACTAGGGCCACTGGAGGTTGCGGAAAGAGTTGTCACTCGAAATTACGAGGTAATAATTTTTGAATTATAAAGTCTCATTGGTTAAATCATTCACATTTTTCCTTTGCTATCAGACTTTGGAGTACGCCATCTTCCAACAAAAATATGTGGAAGTCATTCTGAAGAAGGCGATAGACCTGGAGAAGTCGAATGCCACTCTGCGAAAGGAGTTGGCTGAAGCTAAAGCTTCATATGAAGACTCGAAGAAGAAAGCAAGGGAAGCTAAGAGCGAAACCAAGGCCATGAAAGTTAAACTGGAGTCGACGTCGACTGAATTGGAGGCACTTAATGAGAACGTCGAAGAGCTGGAGGGCCAAAAGGCTGAGTTGCTGGATCGGTTAGAAGGGGTAGCCATGGAGGCCATCGTTAATGACAGATGTTCCATCATGAAACAATACTTGTCTGGAGAACACAAGGACTAGAACCCTCTGTTGGGTTTCTAGGTTTATTCCCAAGATCAAATAAGCATAGAAATGTGAATGAATAACAAAGAAGAGTGGCGGAAACACACTTACATTGATCGGTTTATGGATGCGTCAAACAACAAAATTTTTCCCTTCAAGTAGCTTCAAGATTCGGCCAAGAGAGTCCACAAGCTCCAATCTTTGTTTTTGATTTTCCAAGCTCTCAAGTTAGTTTCCCTAACACCTTGTATGATCCTTGATGAGTGCTAGCTCTTTGAGAATTATTGCAACAAAAATTCTCACACTTCCTTCTCTCAATTTCGGTGAAGAAGAAAGCAAATGGGGAGAGTATTTTACTTAAGTGTTTCGGTCAAGGTGAGAGAGTGAAGAAACTTGTGTGTTTTGATTTTCAAATCAATTTATATCTAATACCAAAAGTGATTTGGTAAAAGGTCACACAAAAATTTCAATTTGGAGTATTTTACAAGCCACCAACAACTCCACCAAAACATATCAACCAAAAGTAACTTAAGGTGACATGTGATGTGACACTTGATGTGACATGTGAGCCCCACTCGATTCCGAATGCGAGAAGGCCCGCAAATACTCCCGGGCTCGGGTTCGCTAATTCCGAATTAACGAACTTCCGTCGAGACGTAATTAAATCGAATTTAATTAAATAATTATGCCTAGCAAAATTACTATTCACGTCGCTAACGAATTAATTCTAAATTAACTCGTTTGCTCGAATTAAAATCTAATTTTAATTATGCGTCGAAATCTAATTTCGAATAATATATCGAATATATTATTTTAATGATTAATTCCAAATTAATCTTTCTCTCTCTTCAAATAGTACTTTATCCAAGATAAAGTCTCTCCGCAATTAATCTCAGATTAATTTAGCTCGAATCATACGTCATCGGTGAATCTTCGGGAAGCGACCCAAGAGATCCCTGGATATGTTGGCAGTAAATCCGATCGTCGGACTATCCGAACACGTACGTACCTAGTATTACGTTTTTACCGATTTACGAGACAAAGTTGGCTTCTAGCAAAGCGTCATGCCTACCCAATTCTCCAGAAATATTCTTAATGGAATATACGATCTATATCAGGCATAGTATACGTAGTATTACGTATTGCGATCTAGTATCAAAAGTCACATGCAAGGCCTGGGGATGGAATAGTGTCTGCCCCGTACGAATCATATATCGGATCACAAGCAACTAGTCTCTTTATTATCGGATAATCATGACATAGTCATATTATCCCGATGGTTGCAACCCTTAGAGAACCATTTCTGTATCTATGCGTGACCATTATCTCCATATGACTGAAGTGATACTTCCTTCTTGACATCACATCCAATACACTACGATTCTCAACAAGCCCAGAAGAGGCGTACACAGAACCTGTTAAAGTCTTGGACGTCCAAAACTAAAGCTTATTGATTGTCATAAGTACTATCGATGCAAGTCTTAGGTTAAGACCAAATACACCTACCCTGATGCGGACTCCAATAGACACATAGTCATACTACAATGGGATTATGCGGGGTCTTATCCAGAGCGAAGTTATTTTCCGTACCATCGGTAAAACACAACCTCCTATCACACTTGCATAAGTATCCAATACTTAAATACATGATAATTATGCTGTTACGCTTCCATAACACGCACAAGTGCAATACTAGTCCATTCCGCATTATCGATGTCCAGTCTCGATAATACTACGACTAGAGATATTTAATGATTAAACCTTTATGGATTGATATTGTCTCATATCATCTCAATCCAGAACTAATCATAAGGACTTTCATCATTTACACATTTAAGTAATCTAATTACGAAATGATAAAAGGTAATTTCCATTGCTACATAGTTAATTTGTACAAAACCACAATGTTTTTACAAATAGTGACGCTAACTGTCTAACACCCTCGCAAATGGATTGCTCTTGGTGAGAGTTGGAAGTTGGGCTCTCTATGTCGATTGAGGAAACCGAGGCCGAAGGAGGGCTGGAAGTCAGTTCCAAGGAAGTTGTTTCCAGGGAAATTGAGGGAACTATTGTCGAGGGAATCGAAGAGGTTCTGATCGCTGGAGAACTTGTTGAAAAGGTCGCTGAGGCCGTCACTGAGGAGTCTGGGCCGAGATAGTTTATGGAAACTGACTCTCTTCCTTAGCCAGTAGACGTAGATGAGCCTGTCGAAAGGCTTGAAGATTGATGTAAATATAGGCCTCATTTATTATTATATTTTTTTGTAGTATCGGCTCAGGCCTTTTTTGTAAAAGACAATTTCATCCTCTTGAATATAAATTCCAATTGTCATTTATTTTCTGTCATCCGAGCTAAATTAAATTGTTAACAACTCATTCAGAGAAAACTTTAAGCAAAATTACATGAAAAAATAATATGAAAGTAAAAACTGAACAAAAAATCAAATGATTAGGTCACCTCATTGTGAAAGGATTACGGTTTGTCGAGTGACTTCCAAACGCGATTATCTGTAGAACTTCTTGAGGTGAATGGCGTTCCAACTGTTATGGATATGTCTATCATCCTTTTTTTTTAGTTTGTAGGCTCTGTGGCCCACAACTCTCATGGTGACGTATGAACCTTCCCAAGTAGGCCCGAGTTTCCCATCCTTAACTTCCTTAGTATTTTGAAAGACTCTCCGTAGGACCCAATCTCATTCTTTGAAAGTTCTACTTCTCACTTTTTTATTGAAGTGTTTGGACATCTTCCGTCGGTAGGCTGCGAGCCGTACGGACGTGTTCTCCCTAAGCTCGTCAATATTGTCGAGTGTATTAGACATGATTTGAATGTTTGTATCCTCATCAATCCATTGGTATTGTGGTGACGGCACACCATAGTCGGTTGGAATGACTACCTCGGCGCCAAAGGTCAATGAGAATGGTGTTTCTCCGGGGGATGATCTTACAATTATTCGATACGACCATAAAACTCCTGGGAGTTTGTCAGCCTAGACCCCTTTTGCTTTCTGCTGCCTCCTCTTCAAAGTATTCATTATGGTCTTATTGGAAGATTTGGCTTGTCCGTTGGCTTGTGGCTAGCGGGGGATAGAGAAGCTAAGCTTGATTCCTCAATTCTTACAGAAGTCTTGGAAGTGGTGACTGATGAATTGAGACTCATTGTCAGTAACAATCTATTTGGGTAGTCCGAAATGACATATGATGTTCTTCCGACGAAAGCCCTGCACTTCCTAATCCCTTATCATCGCGAAGGCCTCAGCTTCGATATATTTTGAGTAATAATATGTCAATGCTAGCATATAGACCCGCTGTCCCGAGGCGACAGATAGTTTCCCAACAATGTCCATTCCTCATTTCATGAATAGCCATGGGGACAAAGAAGGACTGAGATTTTCAGGTGGGAGACAGGAGACGAGGGCGAACCTTTTGCACTTATCGTGTTTTCTAGTATATTCAACTGTGTCGGCTCGCATCGTTGGCCAATAGTACCCAGTTGTGTGGGATTGACATGCAAGACTCCTCCCCCCCAGAGTGATTTCCAGATTCTCCTTCGTGTAGCTCATCTAACACGTACTGCGCTTCATCGGAAGTTAAGAATTTGAGGTAAGGTCCGGAAAGGGATCTCCTCAGGAGTTGGTTGTCATATAGAGTGAACCGCGCAGCTTGCCACTGGATCTTCCTGGCGGCTACCTTTTCTGTTGGCAATTCGTCTTCCTCCAGGTACTTGATCAAGGGTGACATCCAAGAGTCGACTTGTTTGATGTGGGAGACGTCTCCATCTTCTGTTTTAACAATAGCTGGCCATTGTAGATATGCCACTGGTATGGCTCGAATATTATCCTCTTGTAGAGTAGACCCGAGAGTAGCCAGGGCATTCGCGTGAACTTTCTCGGTCCTGGGAATCTATGAGATTGTAAATGATTCCAAAATAGACTGGATTTCCTTTTCCTTCGATAAATAGGCAGCCATCTGAGCCCCTCGAGCTTGGTAGGAGCCTTGGAGTTGGTTGACGACTAGTTGAGAATCAGACATCGCATCAACTTTCTTTGCCCCAAACTCTCTAAGTAATGTTAGGCCGGCTATCAACGCTTCGTACTCAGACTCGTTGTTGGTAGTTTGGAAGCCACCCTTAAATGCCTGTTGTATAACGTCGCCTGAGGGAGAAGTGATTATAACCCCTAACCCGGAGCCTCACCTGCTGGAAGAACCGTCTATCGCAAGTTTCCATACCTCAGTCGTCTGGACACACAACACCTCTTTCTCCATATCGGTTTGTAGATTGGGGCTGAAGTCCGCCATGAAATCTGTGAGAGCTTCGGACTTAACGGCGGTTCACGGTTGGCAAGTGATGTCGTACTCCTCAAGTTCAACAGTCCATTTGGTTAATCTGCCAGAGAGCTCGGGCTTGTGAAGAATACTCATCAATGTGTATGTGGAATATATGGTGATTGGATGGCCCTGGAAGTAGGGTCGGAGCTTGCGAGTTGCTGTCACCAATGCAAGAACCAATTTCTCCATTTAATTGTACCGAGTCTCTGGGTCTAGTAGAGCTTTACTCACGTAGTAGACCGGGAGTTGCTGCCTCCTTCTTCCCTTATTAGAACAACGTTGATCGCCTGTTCCAAGACTCCAAGGTAGAGGAATAATCTTTCACAGTCGACTGGCTTGGACATGAGAGGAGATGTGGTTAAGTACTCTTCCAGTCTGTTTAAGGCTTCTTCGCAGGCCGGAGTCCACTCGAACTTCTTTGCTTTCCCAATGGTGGAGAAAAACAAGAAGCTTTTGTCGGTAGACTTGGAGATTAATCTGTTGAGAGTGGCGATCCTTCCCGTATGTCGCATGACTTCTTTGGGGTTTATGGGGAAGAGATGTTGAGGACCGACTTTATCTGTTTCTGGTTGGCTTCTATTCCACGTCGAGTGACCAGGTTGCTAAGAAATTTTCCGGAGGCTACCCCAAAAGCACACTTGGTGGGGTTCAACTTCATCCCATATTTCCTCATCACGTCGAATGCTTCTTCTAAATGTCCCAGGTGTTGCTCGGCTTGTAAAGATTTCACCAACATGTCATCCGTAGACCTCCATGGTTTTTCCAATCTGATGGGAAAAAATATTGTTGACAAGACGTTGGTAGGTAGCACCAACATTCTTCAGCCCGAATTGTTGGGTTCTCCTAGAACATGCCAATGATCTATTAAGCATAAATTATGTGAATAATCAAAGTAAGATTGCGGAAATAATATTTACATTGGTCGGCAATATGGATGTAGAGAATACAAAAATTTTGCTCCTTTGAGAAGTGCTACAAGCTCTCATTTGTATGAATGGTTTAGCTCCAAGCTTTGAACTTTGATTCCAAACTCAATGGGAAAGGTTTCCCTAACACTTTTGTAGACTCCTTTATGTGCTAGCATGAAGAAATTTTGAAACAAAAATTTCCAAACCAAGAGGGAGAAGTCACGGCAATGGAAGAGAGAATAGAGGATTTTTGGTTTTGGTATATTGATTTCTAAAATCCAATACCACTTCTAAAAGTCAAACCCTTAAAGTTGGTATATCCTTTACCAAAAGCTAAAGCAAAATGTTGGAGGGAAAATGAATTTAATGCCTCCAACCACTTCCATTACCAAATTGACACTTGATGGACAAGTGATGTAAGTTGGTGGGACCCACTTTAATTCAAAATTCAAGTGTCTTGCTCAACACACTTCGGGCTCGAGTTCGCTTAATCCGATTAAACGAATTTTCCGTCGACGTAATTAAATCTAATTTAATTAAATAATAGTGCCTCGTAAAATTATTACGAAAGTCGCTCACGAATTAATTCTAAAATAATTCATTCGCCTGAATTAAAATCCAATTTTAATTTCACGTCGAAATCTAATTTCAATTAATATATCGAATATATTATTTAATCGATTAATTCCAAATTAATCGTTCTCTCTATTCTTATCGAATTTTATCCCTGATAAATTATTGCCGTAATTAATCCTATATTATTTTTCTCTCTCTCATAATTAATCCCAAATTAATTATGTTCGAGTCAAACGTCATCGGTGAATCTTCGAGAAGTGACCTATGAGATCCCTGGATATGTTAGCGGTAAATTCGGTCATCGGATTATCCAAACACGTGCGTACCCGGTACCACATTCTTACCGATTTACAAGGACATGTGTCCTAAAACTCAAGATGAGAGAGACAACATGGGTCGGATCTTGTTCGCTTCTACAGTCGGATCGATCATGTATGCCATGATATGTACATGACCTGATGTCTCCTATGCTTTGAGCATGTGTAGTCGCTATCAGGCCGATCCAGGTGATGGTCACTGGATTGCGGTTAAGAAAATCTTTAAGTATCTTAGACGAACTAGGGATGTGTTCTTAATCTATGGAGATGGAGAACTTGAGGTAACTGGGTTTACCGATGCAAGTTTCCAAACCGATAAAGACGACTGTAAGTCGCAATCCGGGTACATATTTTGTTTAAAAAATGGAGCAGTAAGCTGAAATCTTCCAAGCAATAGACTGTTGCCGATTCAACAACAGAAGTGGAACACATTACTGCAGCTAAAGCAGCAAAAGATGCACTTTGGATCCGTAAATTCCTAATTGGATTAAGATAGTTTCGTTATCAGCTGAGCCCGTTCCTTTGTATTGTGACAATAACAAGGCTATAGCCAAGGCTAAGGAACCGTGGTCTCATCAACGATCCAAGAATGTTCTTCGACGTTTCCATCTGATTCGTGAGATCATACATCGTGGCGATGTGAAGATCGAGAAGGTCGCATCATAGGACAACATTGCAGATCCGCTGACGAAAGCTATTCCTTAGCAAAAGTTTGAGCGACATGTACATAGTTCAAGTGTTAGATACTTGAGTGACTGGCTATAGGCCAAGTGGGAGATTATTGGACAATTATGACCCATAACGTCACTATTTGTAAAAGACATTATGGTTTTTGTACAACTTAACTTTGTAACAAAGGAAATTATTATTTTATCATTTTCTAATTAGATTACTTGAATATATATAAATGATAAAAGTCCTTATGATTAGTTCCGGATTATAAGATATGAGACAGTATCAATCCACGAAGATTTAAACATCACATATCTCTAGTCGTAGTATTATCGAGACTGGACATCGATAATGCAGAATAGACTAGTATTGCATTTGTGCGTGTTATGGAAGCGTAACAGCATAGTTCTCATATGTTTAAGTATTGGATACTTATGCAAGTTTGATGGGAGGTTGTGTTTACCAATGGTGTAGGAACAGCTTCGCTCTGGATAGACCCATCAGAATTCCATTGGTAGTATGACTATGTGTCTATAGGAATCCGAATCAGGGTAGGTGTATTTGATTTTAATCTGAGACTTGCATCGCTAATACTTGCGACAATCAATACGCTTTGGTTTTGGTCGTCTGGGACTTTAAAGGTTATGTGTACGCCTCTTCTGGGTTTATTGAGAATCGTAGTGTATTAGGTGTGATGTCAAGACGGAAGTATCACTTCAGTCATATGGAGATGATTATCACGCAGGGATACAGAGCTGGTTCTCTATTATTTTGCAACTACCGGGATAATATGACAAGGTCATGATTATCCGATTATAGAGACTAGTTGATTGTGATCCGATATATGTTTCGTACGGGGCATACATTATTCCAGCCTCAGGCCTTGTATGTGACATCAGATACTGGATCGCAATACGCAATACTACGTATACTACGCCTGACAAAGATTATATATACCTTAAAGAATATTTCTGGAGAATTTGGTAGGCACGGTGCTTTGCTAGAAGCCAACCATGTCTTGTAAATCGGTAAGAACGTGGTACGGGACGAACAAGTGTTCGGATAGTCCGACGACCGGATTACTGCCAACATATCCAGGGATCTCATGGGTCGCTTCCCGAAGAATCAACGATAACGTATGACTCGAACATAATTAATCTGGGATTAATTAGAAGAGAGAGAAAATTAATCTAGGATTAATTACTGCAAGAATTTATCTGGGATAAAATTCGAATAGAAGAGAGAGAACGATTAATTGGAATTAATCGATAAAATAATATATTCGGTATATTAAATGAAATAAGATTTCATAGCGGAATTAAAATTGGATTTTAATTCTGGCGAACGAATTAATTTAGAATTAATTCGCGATCGACTTTCGTAATAATTTGCAAGGCATTATTATTTAATTTAGTCTCAACGGAAAATTTGTTAATTCGGAATTAACAAACCCGAGCGGGCCCACTCGGAATGTGTTTGCGGGCCCACTCGGATTTTGAATTAAAGTGGGGCCTACATCAAGTCACATCACTTGTCAACTTTATCACTTTAAGTTGATAGAAGTTGGAAGTGGTTGGTAACTTGTTTCCTACACAAACTTGAAAAGGTGAAAGACATTTTACTAACTAAGGTTTGGTATGTCTTTGATTTTTGAAATCATTTTCACTTAACACATTTTCATTCATCACTCTATTCTCTCTCACTTGGCGTGAAAAGCCTCTCTCCCTCTCTAAAATTCTCACATTGCCGAGAGTTACAAGAACATCAAGGGAAGATTTTGTTGCAATTTCTTCCTAAGCTAGCACTTGAAGGAGTCTACAAAGGTGATATGGAAACATCCATTGAGTTTGGAATTCATTCACCAAGCTTGGAGCTCAATATATATAATCAATAAGAAGATCTTGGAGCACTTCTCAAAGAGGAAATTTTTGAACTTTCCTACATCCATTTATCCGATCGTTGTAAGTATTTTTCCGCTATCTTACTTCGAGTATTCACATCTTTTATGCTTATTTGATCTTGGAATTGTTCTTAGAGAACCCTTCAATGGTATCATGAGCCAAATTAAGCATGAAATGAATTAGGGTTCATAATCTTGAATTTGGGTATTTTTACTTGGAGAAATTGATTGTTTGAGTATGCTTAGATTATGATAACTTAGAGTATGCATGATTAATTTTATAAAAATAAATTGATTAGATAATTTTTCCCCAAATTTTTGGCTTGGCCGAATCTTATGGACCTTTTTGTCATGGTGATTTTTTTATTTTTAGACAATTGGATGTGTTTAAAATACATGAGAATATTGATTTGTGATTTAATTGGATTGAAATCAAAATCGGATATAAAATGCCCAATATTATCGTGACTTGTAGAGCATGGAATGAGGTTGATTTTTCTTCAATTATGTTGGACATGAATTGAAAATGATAAAGCATGATTAATTATGTAAATTGGTATTTTGGAAATTTTAATTTAACTAATTAATTATGGCTATACACTTTAATTAAATAAATTGTGATATTTGGAATTTAATTAATTAAGCTTAAATTTGGAATTGGGCTAAAATTATTGTATTTGGGCCTAATGGGCTTGGTTGGGCCAAGTTGGTTTAGGACAATTGGATTGGATCCAAATTGGGCCTAAAACCATACCATTAAGTCCAAATATAATAAATGGGCCTTTAAATAATTAATTCGGCCTAATGGGCCAAAATTAATTTTATGGAAAATGATGATTCCTTATTGGGCTTTGGTTGCCAAAGTATATGCCTTAAGAAATTAATTGAAAGCCCATTGGACTTTAATTAATTAACATTGGATGTTAATTGGGCCTTTGAGACCCATTAAGATTAGATTTAGAATCTAAGTCGTAAATGAACATTAATAAAGTGTAATTATTTAATTTGGAATTAAATAAGAATTAGTATTGAATACAAATTAAATCGGATTTAAAATTATAGTTCGATATAATTCAAGAATTCGCACTTTGAGTACTTATTCTTAAACGAGTTGGACTCGCACAAATCAAATGTGTTTGAACATTGGATGATCCTTAATTCAAAGAGTAATTAATTGGAGATTGATGATTGATTGAAACATGCTTTGTGTGAATACATGGATGTATTGTATGAATAATGTATATCATATGGATATTAGATGGGTGAGGGCAATTTTGGAAATTATTGTAATAAATTTAGAATTTATTAAATTGGACTTGCGTGTCCAGCCTTTATCTCTTGACTCAATGCAATTCTCTTCTCACCAATTCCCCTCAATGTAATGAGGTTTCTTTATTGTATTATGTAATTGGGTAGAAGTTAGAATAGTGCTAGACGGGGAGAGGAAATGGAGTGATTTGTTCTAGGAACAATTTGTGAGATATCCATCCGTATATCATTATTATTTTATTTATCGTGCCTTATTATGCTTTTAGAATGCATGCTTAAGGGTGTATGAAGAGACCTAATCAAAGATAATAAATTGGTTGCCAATTTACGCGAAAAATCCTCAACAAAATATTAAGCATTTTTCTTCCATTGAATGGTTCTTTCTCAAGATCCAAGATTGGCATTGGTTTGTTGGCCAAAGTCGAGATCAATGTCCATCGCTGATGTGTTTGAACCATGAAAGCTTTGTTTCATATCGCATGTCTTGGGCAAGTTGTGATTTGTTAGCCAAAGTCAAGGTCATTTTTTGTTCATCGACATAGATTGCGAAGCTTTCCCACTGTCAATGGGTCCCGCTTAACTGGAATCATTAAGCTTGTTGAGCCAAAGCCAAGGCTTAGTTGATTCAGAGGAAAAGGTTAGGAAAATATATTGGATATATTGGCATATATATTGCATATATGTTTCGGACTTGGAGGTCCACCTACTGGATCTAGGAATTAGATGAGATCCAATTGATCTTAAAGATCTACCTAGTTAAATATTACAGCTTGTTGGCCAAAGTCAAGGTTGTGTGTTATTTAACGGGATCCTAGCCCATTAGGAAACTAGGTTTCCCGAGTACTCGACAGAGGGTTAGAGGCTCGCCGAAAAATAGTGGGAAGCTAGTATTGAATTTGCAATTTCGTTCAAATACTTGCCAATACGCGCTTTCAAATTATTTCATCATTTTATATATTATTAGTTGGACTAATATTTTATTATTTTTATTATAACCTTGGACTGTACCTAAAAATCGTTAATTGAATAGTTAGACCATTTCAATTAAGATGGCTGGAAAGATCGAGGTTAGAGACATTATCATGGACGAAAATGTCTTTAATGGTGCAAATTTTCCTGATTGGGATATGAACCTCAGGATTGTCCTGGGGGCTGAGAAGATGCTCTATACAATAGAGAGACCTCTCGGGCCTAAGCCCGGAATTGACCAGCCGCTTGTCATAGCGATGACAACTCAACTGCTCAATCTGTCATGCTCGCTGCAATGACCCCTCAATTTCGTCGCCAGAACAAGGGATTGGATCCTTATACTATGATGGCAAAATTGAAGGACCCTCATCGATCTAACCTTAGATCGCAAAGTTATGAATTGCGGAAGAAGCTCTTTCGCTCTCGAATGTCAGAGGGAACATCTGTCGAGCACCATGTGTCACAGATGATTGCTGACATCGAACAGCTGGGTCAGCTAGGCATAACCTTTGAGGCTGAGACTTCTATAGATTTGATCTTGCAGTCTCTTTCTGACAGCTGGAGTGGGTTCATCATGAACTACAATACGATGAACCAAGACCATACTCTTGGAGAGTTGATGGAAATGTTGCGTGAAGCAGAAAAAGAGCTTTTGAAGGGCAAAAAGCGCGAGGCGCACTTCGCTTCGACATCTCAGTCTGCCAAGGCTTGGCCAAAGGCTACTGGAGGCGTAAAGAAGAAGAATAAGGGTAAGGCCAAATCATCAAAGTCTTCTGGGAAGGCTAAGGACAAATCCCAAGATGTCTGTCTACAGTGTGGAAAACGAGGTCACTGGAAGCGTGACTGCCGTGAGTACAAGGCGCACATAAAGGAAATCAAAGCGGGCAAGGCACCGGCTTCATGTATGTTTGTTATTGAAATAAACATGTTTACTTCTAGTTTTAAAAATTGGATTTTTGATTCTGGTTGTGGTACTCATATATGTACTGATGTGCAGGATCTTCATATTAGCAGGAGACTGGGTTCATGAGAGATAGACCTCCGAGTTGGAAATAGGACTAGAGTCACCGTTTTGGCCGTTGGGATCTATATTTTGGAACTGCCCTCGGGGCATGTACTAAATCTATCAGACTGTTATTATGTACCTAGTTTGACTAGGAATATTATTTATGTATCTTTATTAGCCTATGTGGGCATACTTTTGTACTCAGAAACACTGGGTGTTTTGTGTATAAAAATGATATTGAGATATGTAGTGCTGATGTGAATAATAATCTTTATTTTTTGAATATAAATCAATCTCAAACATATAATGTAACAAACAAAAGGCTTAAATAAGTAACAAAGATGAAACTTATATGTGGCATTGTTGTCTAAGACACATTAACAAGACTCACATATCCACTATTTCGAAGAGTGGGTACTTGGACGGATTTGATCCAAATTCATATGACGTCTGTGAATCTTGTTTATTAGGTAAAATGCCTAAAACACCTTTTAGCGGTAAAGGTGCACGTGCCACCGAACTTTTAGCCCTCGTTCATAGTGACGTGTGCGGGCCCATGTCTAGCCAGGCTAGAGGTGAATATGAATACTTCGTAACTTTTACGGATGATGCATTGCGTTATGGTTATGTGTATCTATGAGACACAAGTCGAAAATTTTTGAGAAATTCAAAGAGTTTCGACATGAAGTAGAAAAACAGACCTGCAAAAGTATTAAAATTACGGTCGGACCGTGGTGGAGAATACTTAAGCATGAGTTTCTCGATTACTTGAAAGAGTATGGTATTCTTCACAGTGGACTCCTCCCGGAACACCTCAATTAAACGATGTGTCCGAACGGAGAAACCGAACTTTGTTGGACATGGTAAGGTCGTTGATGAGTTGCACAGAGCTACCAATTTCTTTCTGGGGATATGCATTGAATAATATAATACTTATTTTGAATAAGGTTCCGTCAAAGTCTATTCAACAGACTCCATATGAAATATGGACAGGAAAGAAACCGAGTTTCTCATTCCTGAAGATTTAGGGTTGCTGGGCATACATTAAACGTTTTGATGATACCAAACTAAAACTCAAATCGGATAAGTGCCTATTTGTAGGTTATCCTAAGGAAACCAAAAGATATTACTTCTACAACCCACAAGAGAACAAAGTATTTGTTGCTCTACATTTGGTTTTCCTTGATAAGGAATTCCTAAATGTAGTGGTAAGTGGGAGAAAAGTATAACTCGATGAAAATCGGAGTGATACTGTTCCAGGCACAAAATCATTAACGGAACAGGAACAGTTCATCAGGGATGAGACTGTATCATAATCTTCTAATACACAAGAACCGCGTAGGTCGGAGAGAGTCAGAAAACAAATTGAGAGGTATGGGTTTCTGATCTCACCTCATGTGGATATTAATCTTATTGAGGAAGACGAACCGGCTACGTATGAGGAAGCGATACAAGGTATCGACTCCGGTTTATGGCAAGATGCCATGAAATCCGAAATGGATTCCATGTACACCAACCAAATTTGGACACTGGTTGATGCACCAGAAGGCGTAAGGCCTATTGGTTGCAAATGGGTCTTCAAGAAGAAGACCGACATGTATGGTGACATACAAACGTACAAAGCTAAGCTTGTAGCGAAAGGGTATCGTCAAAGACATGGTGTCGATTACGATAAAACTTTTTCACATGTTGCCATGATTAAATCCATTCGGATAATACTTGCTATTGCTGAATATTTGATTACGAAATATGGCAGATGGACTTCAAAACTGCTTTCCTTAACGGAAACCTTTTGGAGGATGTTTATATGCAACAGCCTGATGGTTTTGTCGTACCAAAACATGCAAACAAGGTTTGCAAGTTAAATCGATCCATTTATGGATTGAAACAAGCATCCCGTTCTTGGAACCAACGTTTTGATGAGATCATAAAAGAATATGATTTCGTTCAAAACGAGGATGATTCTTATGTATATAAGAAGGTTAGTGGGAGTGCACTGACATTCATTGTCCTTTACGTTGATGATGTATTGCTTATTGGCAATGACATTCTCATTAGGGGTGAGCACCGGTTCCGGTTGTACCTGGAACCGGTTGGAACCGGATCGATTTTTCAGGTTTGGAACCGGAACCGGTTGTAATCGGGTAGGTTCCGGTTCCAAAAATGAAGGAACCGATTTTATCCGGGTAGGTTCCGGTTCCAAAATGGTTGGAACCGGAACCGGACCATGGAACCGGTTTATATGAACATTTAGAGATTTATATGAACATATAACCATACAAGTCATTTTATTAGCACTGCAAATTCAGTTGCTTATTTGATTGGTAATTCAGATGATGCTATGTTTCTGCATCTAACCATCACCCTTGGTATCACTTGAACATTGAGAAGATTTTACCAAACAAACCTGAAAGCAGACCAGTAGTACCATCAATAGGCATGTCAGTTTCTTTATTCCAAAATTATGCACGTGAAGAATTGTTTACTTGATCATCATGAATTTTCTTCACAAATATCTTAAATATCTTGAAATTATTTTCCAATAACAGGTCATCCGATAAACGAATGTATGTCACCCCAGGTTTCACAACTAGGCAACTTAATGCACTGATAACTTGTCTAATTGTAAATGAAAACAGAAAGGGTAATGAGGCTGACGAGCATTAAAAGTCTAAAATTTCTTCGTTCTTGAGCTTTCGCACTCCGATTTGATCCCCGATTTTCCTACGGACTCGTATCGGAATGTAGTTTTCATTAAAATATTTTAAATAGGGTAATTCAGAACCGGACCGGAACCGGATTGGAACCGAATAATAGGGTACCCTTTTTAATTGGGTAGGTTCCGGTTCCACTTAATGCAGAACCGAATTTTTCCGGGTAGGTTCCGGTTCCATGCGGAACCGGAACCGAAACCGGTTTTGCTCACCCCTAATTCTCATGCTACAATCGGTGAAAGCTTGGCTTTCATTAAAATTCTCTATGAAAGATCTGGGAGAAGCAGCTTTTATTCTACCGGGATAGATCTAGAAAGCTGTTTGGACTCTCCCAGAGGACATATATTGACAAATTAGTGAAGAGATTCAACATGGAACAATCTAAGAGGGGACTGTTTCCAGTGTCACATGGCATCACTATATCTAAGGACATGTGTCCTAAAACTCAAGATGAGAGAGACAACATGAGTCGAATCTCGTTCGCTTCGGCAGTCGGATCGATCATGTATGCCATGATATGTACGTGAACTGATTTCTCGTTTGCTTTGAGCATGTGTAGTCTCTATCAGGCCGATCCAGGTGATGGTCACTGGGTTGCGGTTAAGAACATCCTTAAGTATCTTAGACGAACTATGGATGCGTTCTTAATCTATAGATATGGAGAACTTGAGGTAACTGGGTTTACCGATGCAAGTTTCCAAACCGATAAAGACGACTGTAAGTCACAATCCGGGTACATATTTTGTTTGAACAACGGAGCAGTAAGCTGGAAATCTTCCAAGCAAAAGACTGTTGCCGATTCAACAACAGAAGCGGAATACATCGCTGCAGTTGAGGCAGCAAAAGAGGCAGTTTGGATCCATAAATTCCTAATTGGATTAAGAGTAGTTCCGTTAGCAGCTGAGCCCGTTCCTTTGTGTTGTGAAAATAACGGGGCTATAGCGCAGGCTAAGGAACCGCGGTCTCATCAACGATCCAAGCATGTTCTTCGACGTTTGCATTTGATTCGTGAGATCATACATCGTGGCGATGTGAAGATCGAGAAGGTCGCATCAGATGACAATATTGCAGATCCGCTAACGAAAGCTATTCCTCTCCAAAAGTTTGAGCGACATGTACATAGTTCAGGTGTTAGATACTTGAGTGACTGGCTATAGGCCAAATGGGAGATTGTTGGACAATTATGTTAAAACTATCGGGATAATATGACAAGGTCATGATTATCCAATTATAGAGACTAGTTGCTTATGATCTGATATATGCTTCGTACGGGGCATACACTATTCCAGCCTCAGGCCTTGCATGTGACATCGGATACTGGATCATAATACGCAATACTACGTATATTACGCCTGACAAAGATTATATATTCCTTAAAGAATATTTCTGGAGAATTGGGTAGGCACGGTGCTTTGCTAGAAGCCAACCATGTCTTGTAAATCGGTAAGAACGTGGTACCGGGTACGCACGTGTTCGGATAGTCCGACGATCGGATTTACTGCCAACATATCCATGGATCTCATTGGTCGCTTCCCGAAGATTCACCGATGACGTATGACTCGAACATAATTAATCTGGGATTAATTAGAGGAGAGAGAAAATTAATCTAGGATTAATTACGGTAAGAATTTATCTGGGATAAAATTCAAATAGAAGAGATAGAATGATTAATTTGGAATTAATCGATAAAATAATATATTCGGTATATTAAATGAAATTATATTTCATAGCGGAATTAAAATTGGATTTTAATTCGGGCGAACGAATTAATTTAGAATTAATTCGCAGTGACTTTCATAATAATTTTGCAATGCATTATTATTTAATTAATTTGATTTAATTAAATCGCAACGGAAAATTCGTTAATTCGAAATTAATGAACCCAAGCCCGGAATGTGTTTGCGGGCCACATCAAGTCACATCACTTGTCAACTTTATCACTTTAAGTTGATAGAAGTTGGAGGTGGTTGGTAACTTGTTTCCTACACAAACTTGAAAAGGTGAAAGACATTTTACTAACTAAGGTTTGGTATGTCTTTGATTTTTGAAATCATTTTCACTTAACACATTTTCATTCATCACTCTATTCTCTCTCACTTGGGCGTGAAAAGCCTCTCTCCCTCTCTAAAATTCTCACATTGCCGAGAGTTACAAGAACATCAAGGAAGATTTTGTTGCAAATTCTTCCTAAGCTAGCACTTGAAGGAGTCTACAAATGTGATAGGGAAACATCCATTGAGTTTGTAATTCATTCACCAAGCTTGGAGCTCAACATACAATCAAAGAAGAAGATCTTGGAGCACTTCTCAAATAGGAATTTTTGAACTTTCCTACATCCACTTATTTGATTGTTGTAAGTATTTTTCCGCAATCTTACTTCGAGTATTCACATCTTTTATGCTTATTTGATCTTGGAATTGTTCTTAGAGAACCCTTCACAAATATGTGAGTTTCTAACCCAAGTAAACTAAGCTCACTAAATGTGTATGAATATGAGGTGTGTGAGCTTTGATTATAATAAAAGTGTATGATCAAGAAGACTTAAGTTACTCTCAATGTTTTTGCCTTAGAGAAAAATTATGAATGTGCAAAAAGTCGGCAAAAACGAAATTGAGGCTCAATATATATTGAAGGTGAAAAAACGTCTTAGCTCTCTGTCTGAGATCGGTATGCCAATCTACAGTGGCCAGTATGTCGATCGTTCAAATCATAATAGGTATATTACCGTTAAAGGTTAAAGCGCACATATCATATTACTGACCGGTATAGAGGCCGGTATACCGGTTAGCTCACTGGTATGAGGACCGGTATGAATCGTCCCAGTTCCAGGAGCTGTGAAAACTCATGTTGATTGATATAGGAGACTGATATGGAGTAGCCTGAATTCAGAGAGAATGTAAATCTGTCCAAGACATAGCAGGGTCCCCAGTATGCAGTATATCGGTCTCAGTGTAAAAATCTCACGATTTGAAGATTAAAAATATTATGCACTTGACCCTAATGCATATAAATGAATGTGCATGAGTCCTATGAGTTTAGAGTACTTGAATTAAAGACTCACTTATAATGAGAGCCCTAAATTATAAGACTACACTAGATATCTTCATTAAACTCTTGAATCTTCACATCTATTTGCTCTTCGCAACCAATTGCTATAAGACTACACTAGATATCTAGCTTAGTTTATGTAAGATGTTATTTATTGTTGAATTAATTGTATGAAATGTTTAATTAATAAATTTGAACAACAAACTTTCCAACTCCTTAATTAATACATATATATATATGTGTGTGTGAGATAAAAACTACTAATCATTTGCCTTCAAATAAAACCCGCGCAACGCACGGCCACAAAGTTAGTTTTAAATAATCTTTAAGTATTGTTTTAAAAACTGGACTAATGATTAAACCGGTGATTTAAAATGTCTAACGTTGTAAATTATTTTAATTAATTAAAATTATAAAAAAAAAATGGTTAAAAACCCATCGATCCGATTTATTGACTTCACCGATTTTAATATGGTTTTTTTTCCATTTTGATTTTTATGATTCAACTGGCCTAAACGACGGTCGGTTCTCAGTTCGACCAAATAATGAAGATCTTGGTTCTTTGGCATAGGGGTGGCCACCGGTCTGGTTCGATTCCGAACCAGAACCGGAACCGTTCGGTTCCGATTTTTTAAGTTTAATAATGATTTTTTTAAAAATAAAAATAAAAAATTTAAACGGTTCCTGTTCGAACTGCTAGAACCATTCGGTTCCAACGGTTCGATTTCGATTCGATTAGGAAGATCCTAACCGAACCGAAATATTACGATTCCAATTCTGGAATCGGTTGGAACCAGAACCGTGGTCGGGTCGACATATTAGCTAGACCTAATTGCCCCCAACGACAACGAGACAACATAATGGACCAATTTTCTTAAATTTGCCCTTCTATTATATATCAGTCCGTTACGTAAAAAATCACAGATCTAAATAAAATTCACTTCCTCGTTTCGTTCGATTAATCAGTCGTCAAAGGAGAAATACAAAATGGACGCCATCGACAACGTCTTCGATCCCCTCAGAGACTTCGCTAAAGATAGCGTACGCCTCGTTAAGAGGTGTCACAAACCCGATCGCAAAGGTACTTCACTTTTGTCTTGAGAATTCCGATTTGATATTTTTATTTTTATTTATTTTCCGATCTATTTTATTTTTTTTTAATCTACCGATGTTTTGATGAGTGATTGATTTGGAATTTCGCAGAATTCACGAAGGTAGCGTTCCGTACAGCGATCGGATTCGTTGTGATGGGATTCGTCGGTTTCTTCGTGAAGTTGATCTTCATCCCTATCAACAATATTATTGTCGGATCTGGTTAAGGTATAAGACGATTGTTTCATTTGTGATTGAAAAATTATTGCTTTGCTCTGTGTGCATGTTTTTATAAATGATAGCAAGTTGAGATTTAGGTTTAATTTGGATATGAAATTCATATAGAGCTAATTAATAAGGGGCGTGGAAAGATATATTAATATCGCATGATAATTGGAAGAGTTTATATTCCAGTTCATTTTATATGAAATTTAATCTGTTTTATCGAGTAGAATTCTTGTTGTAAAACCTGCTTGATTTATATTTGAAACAGTAAATAATTGACTACACAAACATTCTGTTATCATCTAATATACGTATTAAAATCCTATTTAATATTTATAGGAGCCATTGTCGCTGACTCCAATTTTTTGGTTAATTTTTTACATATAAAATGCAACAAGAAGGATGTGCTCGTTGATTTTAAGGGAAATGATATGGGAATTTTCTATTTCTTGACTTTTTGATACTACTAATGGAATCTTGGATGACAATATTAGAAAGAATTATGAAGGTTCTGGTTCACAACCTATAGAATAATCTGAGACTTGAAAGAGCCTCTTCATCCACTAGATATGATGACATGACAATAAATGGCCAAAGATTTTAAAGAGGGTGTTTTGTTATTCTGGTTTTTTGAGCTCCTGTTTGCTGTGGCAAGAAAACATAGTGATGTTGTTTTTCTATCTTAGACACCGTTAAAACTAGGAGGCTTCTGTTCTCTGTTTTAAAAAGCAAGTCTTTGTATAAACTTATCTCGTAGTCCTTTGATGAGCATCTGTTTGGATGAGATATTCTATGCAGGGAGTTGACATATTCTGTTGCACATTGGTGTAATGCATTCATTAATTGGAGAAATCTTGGTTAGCTTTTAAGTGGCTTAACATGAATTTGGAAACTAGTTTAGTTAAATTGTGATTTGATAATTATTTAGAGGGACAAGTCCATTATTAGCATATAGGAATAAAGAAATGTGTAAATATTAGAGGTACGTACAGGGTTAAACATGTTGAATAATAACCAACGTCCAACATGATGTGAGCAAAACTATATACATCAAGTAGGTTTGATTTCTCATGAAATATCCCTTTATTATGTATGGTTCTTCAAAGCTTATTAGTTCTATTGCTGAATTTGGGTACATATTGTTATCGGCTGGTGTATTTTATTTGAAATTTAGATTAGATGCCTTGTATTTTTAAAAAACAATTCCTCAAGTTTGCATCCAAGATTCAGCAATACTGGTGACATTGACATTCTTGAGTACTCACTGCTTTTGCAATTGTTTTGCTTCCTGTAAGTTGTGAGATGATAATTCACCATTGGATAGCCTTTTGAAGCTTACATGCTCTTCAGGAGATTTTATCAGTAGTTTGTTCTTTGTAGACGTGAAGAAATAGTCGTATATACTGTATAAGTGAAGAAGAATAATCAATGGGTTTGAGGACCATTGTTCACCTTTTGTTGGTTATATGGTCTTATGGAAACTTTAAATTGTTTTGTCAGTCATGCTTTGTTTGTTCTCTTGAGTAACTAATTAAATCAATTGTGAAATTGCAGGTTGCACAAAGTGTTGGGCTTTGAAGATGAGGTTTCCAAGTGAGGAAGGATTCAACTTTAGGATTTTGTTGGACATTAATTACCTCAATATGTCTTGAAACTTTTTGAATTAGACTTTGGATTTGCTTTAAGCTGGTTTCTGCCGGAAGTGCATTTCCTTTTGTTACACTTTTGTTGGTGCTTACCAAGAGGAATTTTGTTAAATCATTTTATGTCGCTTCACCTTTAGCAGTCGCAAACCCTCCATTTAAGTTGCAGTTTTAGTTCTAACTAATCATCAACCTGGTTAAGATTTAAATTGATTGTATTGAATTGAGATTTTGATTGAATTAGGTTTATATATATATATATATATATAAAAAAAATTTCATGTAGAATGAAATTTTAAAAGCAAATGGTGTGTATTTTTCTCATTTAAATGTAATAATTTCATTTTCACAAGTGACGGGAACATTAAGTTTTATTAGCGAATGTGATAAATAAGATCTTGAAAGTTGAAACCAAAAAAAAAAAAAAAAAAAAAAAAAAAAAATGAAAAATTTGTAACAGAATAGAGTTTGTTAAATCTCTGAAGGTAAAAAGTCATTTAAAAATCATCAACAATTCATCATTTAACAAAATTCTTAAAAATCAATGGAGATATTTAAAATCATAATTGAATATAACTTATGATTTTAAAAAACTTTTTAAAATACTCAAAATTGAATACACCAATCTTTAGAGTATGTTTGGTACTGTTTAAAATCATATCAAAATAAAATAATTTGAAATTTCTTGATAATAATTAAATAACACCCTTAAGATAGTATGGTTAAGAGACCTCTTTTCCCATTCACACACAAGAATGAAACTAGAACATGTCTACATAAGGAGTGGCATTGTTTTAAGAGAAAAAGATAAAAGAAAACTTTGTCTAAATAGAATGCTTCATCAAATTCAATACTACATGGGAGTATAGGAGGATAAAAATACAAGTAGATACTGCAAAATTAATCAAAAATCAACAGTGACAAACAATGTAACATTTGAAGAAACCAAATAAGAGAAGCTTTAATACTTAGCAATTGGGATTGCCATCAGTATCAGCAGCAGCAGCGGAAGCCAGCACCAACTGAGGTTGAGCCAAATAAGCTTCCTTTCTTGCCTTCTTCTTCTCACGTTGCAGCCTGAAGTACTCTCTCTTCCTCGCTCTATAGCTGTTGGGATTCTCAGCCTGCACCTCTCTTGGGTAAACACTTATCTGTAAATCCATATTCAATTACAATACATTTCACTTGAGCATTTTCACAAACATTTATTGCCACGTTTTTTTTTTTTTTTTTTTTTTTACCTTCTTCCTGTCAGGTCCAAACTTCTCGAATTTGACAAGTCCATCAATTAAAGCGAAAATTGTATGATCTTTGCCAATCCCCACGTTTTTCCCAGGATGAAACTGAAGAATTTACTAGAAATTATAATCTCATTATTTACGAAATGCCCCAAAAAAAAAAATCAATTGAAAGTTTTTAGGGTGAAACCTTGGTGCCACGCTGGCGGACGATAATTGCGCCAGGCTTGGCGGCCTGGTCGCCGAAAATCTTGACGCCGAGCCGCTGGCCTTTCGAGTCACGGCCGTTCTTCGTACTACCGGCACCCTTCTTGTGGGCAGACTCGATGGTTAACGGAAACGGCGATTTAGGGGGGACGGGAATGGTGACTGATTTGGGACAGAGAGTGAAATCGCCTTTGAGGAATGACGAGGAAGAGGTCGAAGATAAAGAGAGACCCTTGAACGAGCCGATTAGGTTTACACTCATTGATACAGTTGCCATTTTTTTGTTTCGTTTTATGATATCTTCGGGCTAAAATGAAAAAAATTCAGAAGAGTGAGACCTTATCTTAAAGACCATTCATTCACTAGTCTAGTCTAGTGGGCCCAAATCTAATTTAGAAAAACAGAAATGTTGAGAGTGGGATTTGAACCCACGCCCTTTCGGACCAGAACCTTAATCTGGCGCCTTAGACCAACTCGGCCATCTCAACTCTTTGTACTTGTTTCATACGATAAACATAATTAATAAGATATTTTCTTATTCATTTTCTTTGATTGATCTAATGGATATCCAATTGTACATTTGTAATTGAGTTAGGATCTGATTTTTAGATTGTTCTCGTTTAATTTATTGTGTAACTAATTCATTGTGAAATTGCAGGCTGCAAAAAAGTTTCGGGCTTTGAAGATGGAAGTTTTGATTAAAATCCTTTTCACCTTCAATGTCATATCATGATGACATATCACCTTCATGACTCTCCCAAGATAGCCTCAAGTCTGCTCAAGATGACTCACATTGATGTCAAATCACTCACTGATCGTCACCACTTCAGATTTTAACAATACCCATCTGTCCATTAATGGTGTTTTGATTCAAGAATCATCCATTTTTTGTACAGAAGATTTAGATATCTATGGCAATGATGAGTTCTTTAATTCTTCATTTGGTGTCATTACCAGTCCTCACCATTCTCTAATTGGATCAATTGGGTTTGATGATAATTTTTATGGGGAGGCATCAGATTGGTTAAATTCAAGAGGCTATACTTTAGAGGAAAAGATAATTGGGGACTCTTTCTCATAACTTATTGGTGAAGATTGTTGATAATTCCCACCCTACTTATATGAGCGAAGTTCGAACTCAAATCTCTTGTTTCCACTCGATTGTAGTCAAACAGCTTATGTTTCTACATTCTACATTAAATTCATTTGCATAGTTGAATTTCAACCAATTAGAACATGCATCCAGTTTTAATATCAAGATTCACTAGCCCCTTTGTCAAAATCAACAATTACCTCCATCCATTACTATTCCCGAAAACTTTATACCCATTAAATGCAAATTTAAAATCCAAACCCGGAAAGAATAAGCTCCGAAGAATTCATCCACTGACAAAAGCCAATGAGTCCATGACACACCACACCAAATAAACAAAAAATATGAAGATATGGTTCTAATGAAATGAAATTAAAGCTTCAGGACGATTCCGAAACAAATCATACAGTATTTTCACTATCCATCCTGCAGACACTGGATACGGTAAGAAAAAATAGTTAATTAGACATCATTTGGAAAAATTCAATGATTTCCATATAGAAGATGGCTCACTTTTTTTTCATTTTTATATATTGGTTTTTACATAAAAACAAAGTAACTGACTAAAATAGTAACTAAAGGAACAATACAATACATGAAATTCTCAATTATCATGTAAACAGCTCAGTGGAGTTGCTGATATTGAAACTTCAGAGTACCCGAGGCACAAACCATGTTCCTCACTTATCGTGGAGTAGGGGGAGGAGGCGGCATATGGGACTTTGCAAATCCCACCCATGCAATAATGCCAACAGCAAGGATTACCCATCCGAATACGTCATATTTGAGATCGCTGCTTTTCTTCTTCTTTGAAGTCTGAGAGGGAGAAAAAGAAGTTAACCAACTTAATGTTAATGAACACATGAAATGATCAAGCAACTTCTGCAGCAATAATCTTCATCTTTACTGAGAACCACAAGTGAGGAATACCCAAACCGATACAAAACAGACAATGCAATACCTTAACGAACAAATAATAGAAGTAATAACAATTGCATGTCCCTTGCTTGGGCATAAATCTTATTCCAGAAATGAAATCTCTTCCCACCCACATGTATATGCACCACGTCAGCATAAGCAGTAAAAATGTAGAAGGGACATGAAATTGGTAGCCATGGCACCAATCCGAGCATTATTCCATAACACTCAAATATAGGACCACGGTGTCCCATATTTCTAACCATGGCATTCTTACAACCTATTATTATTAATTATAATTAATGAACAATGTTGTATATGCACCAAAGAAAACACATGCATGTCAACAGTGATTCAGGCTAAAAGCACATCTGACCTCTTTATCCTCCAAAACTCTCGAGTAACAGTTTTTATTAAAAGTTTTCTGTCAATTTAAGAATATAATGCTGAATGAATAGCGTAGAAAGAATTATGCCAGATGGACACATTCCAATTAGCATCATTAATAGCCCGAAAAAACCACAGCACATGCATGAGCTGCAAATAAAAATAATAATAATAATAAATAAAGCTTCAGATTATCACCTTCGCACTCGAAGAAGTAGAAGAAGGTCCAGCAGATGCTCCCACCGCTTGTTGACCTAAACCATGCTTATGGATTTCCACGTGCAATTCTGGAGCCTAAGGACACAAACATATAAACAATATGCTATCAATCTAGCTGAGAGAACTCAAAATTAACAGTACTTAGATACGGTATACAGAACGCATCAAGAGTTAACTCCTAACATTTCTATGACAATGACTCATTGGAAATAAAAAGGCACATTTTAGAAGCCCTATACAGATATAACCAACAACGTTGAGAGTTTTCTACCAATTCTATAATAATGAATACTTGGAAAACTCAAATTTAATAAAATTTAAGTCAATAAGATCTGTAACTAGCAAACCTACTTGGAAATCACAACTCCTCCTCATGGGTGAAGCAGGCACCTTAGAATGATCAAGCCCTTACCTAGGAATCACCTGGGTGCTAATCATTCTACATGATTGTGACACTGTCATTTTAATGCTTCCAACAGACAACCATCATAGGTTAATCATTTACATCAACAACTTGACAAAAGACAAAACATAAGTGTTATTACAAATCCATCATTGTTGTAATATCAAAACAACAATGGGAACTGCAAAGCAATCTCCAGCAAAAACTCGAGAACAAATTCTTTCTCAGTCTCCTATCAACATTTCAGACAACTCTACTATCTAATCCTTATTCAGTCAAAACTCTAAAGAGAAAGTTGCCATTTATTTCCTACAGCTTTTAAGAATGATACTATGGTAACCTCCCATCTAATGCGACATGACATTTTAATAATCAAATTATAAATAGCACATCCTTAAGATTTTTCCAGAGACAAATTTGTCCAAAAGTAACTACATCCCATCAATATTCACAATCAGCCCATTCTCTTGCTTCCTGGGTAGCATTTCCTCAAAGTATAAACAACACATCCATAAGATTTTCCTAGAAGACAAGTTTGTCCAAAAGTAACCTATATC
>SKCR01000293.1:0-54125 GCA_019454045.1 Zanthoxylum bungeanum
ATGACGCATGTTAGCAGATCGGCTGTGATGGTGACACGTGGCACGGTGCACGTTAGCAAAGTCAAACTTTTCTCAGATTCTGATTTATGGACCCGGCGCATGTTAGCACTGTTCGGCGCATTTTAGATGTCGCGACGCTGAAGGTCTTGGCGTCGCGACGCCGAATTTACCAAAATGTCATTTTTGTCCAATTTTCACTGTTTTGGCCCAAATCACCTCCAGAATGTCCTGAAACTTTATTTATCTACAAAATAACACAAAACACATCAAAATTCACAAAAAACTCAAAGAACTATACAAAATATTAGGTTAAATGAGTGGGAAATAGTGATATAAATACCACTCATCACACCTCCAAACCTAATATTTTGCTAGTCCTCGAGCAAAACATAGAGTAAAATAACATAAATAAATTAACTAAGCCACTTTCGTAGGGATCACGGTTGCATTTAGCGTATGCAACAAGCCTTTAAACCCCTAGGTGTCCCTAGTGGACGAGTTGTAGTCTCGTGAGGGTTTACAGCAATGATACCCACAAACATTTTACAAAAGTAAAAAGGTAGTAAAACTAATGCACACAAAAGCAAAAAGACAAGCGAAAAAGAGAATAAAGATGTTAGTGACTAATCAGGTGAAACTTCTACTCCAAGTTACTAGTTGTTTTTTTTATTCTAAATTACTGAATAAGTAAATTCTTCGATTATATTTACCATTCTCCATATACACAGCCAACATAATATTAAACAACTCATTTTTGCCCACAACAATCATAAGTGCAGTTGATAAGAGAGTAATATTTTTGTCTTAAAGTTCTATCAGATTTCACACTTTTTGGAGCAATGGAATAATTTTTCAGATTTTTCAGATTTTTTTTTCTATTTTTTATTTATATACAATACCTTCCGTCTATGTAGCGAGTGTTGGGTCGATGACTCCCAAACCAGTTGGCTTTAGGGCATCGGGTGTTAAGACACCCCTACGGACTTAATTACTCAGACTTCATATATATATATATTTGCAGCATCTTTGATCCATGTAACGAGCTTTGGGCCAGTGACTCCCAAACCAGTTGGTTTTAGGGCACTAGGTGTTAAAACACCCTTACAGACTTAATAACTCGGATCTCAGACGTTTTTTTTTTTTTTTTTACTCATTGCTTTTTGAGATGTTTCCTCCAATTAAACTAGAGCACTGAATATTACAAACTTTTAATTTTAGCTCATGTCCGTATGTTACTATATATGTTGATAATATCTGCCAACTGAACATATGAAGATCCATTTTAGTTCGTTTTAAGGAGAATTCACAAATTAAATAATTCAAAATGAAATAAACAAAAATTAACTTGTTTCGAAAATAGGCTTAAGATACGTCTCAGGAGTGGAAACTCCTTACTCAGCTATCTCTTACCAATTTCACCTTTTTAGTCAAAATAAAAACACAAAATATTTTTGTAATTTTTGAAAAATTTTCAATTTTTTTGTATTTTCGAAAAATTTAGGGCTAAAAATAAAAAATAACACACAAACTAAAAAAACAAGGTACTGATCAACTAATTCCCTCCCCCAAACCTAAATGAGACATTGTCCCCAATGTCTTAAAAAGTAGAAGAAGAGTTTAGAAGATAATACCTGGTTAGCTGAATTCTACAGGAAATTAAAGGTTAAGATCCAGATTAATCCGACGCCTCTTACCACGATCGTCCTCAGACCAATTTATCTTTGAAAGGATAGGGTCAACTTGTGGTTCATAGGCTATGAGTTGGTCTATTAGATCCGGAGCAGTTCTGGCAGTAAAGAGGAGTTCTTTCAAAGGTTTTGACACGAACCCATTTCTCCGAGCATCATCAAGAAACACACAAAGAAAATCATAAAATCCATCAACGTTAAACAGCCCAATTGGTTTCTGGTGTATGTTCAGGTTCGCCCAATATATAACTATAAAAATTTCCTCCAATCATTTCTACCAATCGTTCAGACATACCTAGCACGATCAGTTCCTCTCCGTTTGATGATCCAATAAGATTTTCTTCTGCCAAGGGTTTTGGGATGATTCCCAAAACATGACTGCTTCATTCCTGTACAGCCTTTGAAACGATCCCCATAAGTCCAAGATTGCCTCCACCATATATTAAATGCATATTCCTTGCAGCTAAGACTCGACCCAATTCATGTGCTGCTTCTACGTATTGTGGTTTAGTTCCAACACTACTACCGCAAAACACACAGATGTTTTCAACTCGTCTTCTTGAAGTGGCTTCCATTTTTTATGTATTTCTTTTTCAAATCAGGATGCCTTCAAAAGTGCAATGACGGGCTGAATTTATAGTACCTGAAAAAGGGTGAGAAATAATAGCACTAATATCTTCCAAAGGACGATTGTTAGCTAAACAACAAAAGAAATCTTGAAAGGTCAAAAAGTCTGGATCCTGTCTACGAAAATAAAGATAATTACAATAGAAAAACGAATCAAAGCAATAATTAAGACAACAGAATTGTGTACGCAATACGCCACTCGCTTAGTATAAATTCATTAGGATGCGTCTCAAGATTTCATTCTTTACTCAGCCATCACAAATGAATTAGCTCTTTTCTTCCTGATTTCCAAACACAATTCCTTCTGTCTTAAAATGCTTCGTTTGTGCTTTTCCCTACAAAAATAACACACAAAATTAAAAACTCTACAACATGTATATGAAAACAAAAATTACAACAAATTGCATGGGTTGCCTCCCTGCTAGCGCTAAATTTTTCGTCTTCAGCCAGACGTGAATGAAATCCATCTGTTAAGGAGGTTTCAATGTCGTTTTGGATGTCTGATTAAAGACAATCCCGTGAGCGTTGCTTTTGAAGGGTCTCTTCCAACGGTAAAGTGGCAAAAAAAGTTTTGTCTCATTCAGTGCTCGTGCCACCTTTTTGCTCCTTGTTGTTCCAGTGGTTCCTGCAAAGAAAGAAAGAAAATCAGGAGGTCTCGTATGGTGCTTGACTTGGAATGGGAGTTCCATTCTGTCAAGCTTCTGGGCGATATCTTTGATTTGTACTCCCCAAAACAGCGATGTTTCTTCTGAATGCTCTGGATCTTTATTAAGGTCAGACATTTGCTCCTCTATTTGCTTTGCTTCTTGTTCCACCTTTTCTTCACAAATGTATTGTAAAATTTTTGTATTCCGCTCTTCATCTGTCATCTGTGAAATACATGCTTCATAAGTATTTGCCTGAGGATGTAAAGATGTTTCTGACATTAGGTCTTCATTCTCTGATACGACTGGAATGGATGGTTCAAGTAGATCTTCATCAAACATCAAGGTAAAGCATGCTCCAAGATCTTCATTTTGAGGATTGAAAGTTTTATCCTCCGTTGTTGGTGCAGTTGGTACAAATAGATCAGCTTCATCCTCGTCAGAATCTGAATAATAAAGTCAAATCGAGACTTTGCCGGTTCGGGCTCCTGAACTGATACCTCTGGTTGTTGATACTGCTCAGTCTCCTCCTCTGTTGAAGTGTCATTGTGAAATGATTGGTACTCGAAGGCTTCATCAGTGTCATCTGAAACTGGTTCTTGGGGTATGTAGTTCTGGTTTTCTGTTAATTGTCTGATCTGATCTGTTATTTTCTGTATGGATTCTGTTTGACTCTGAATACTTTCGAGTTGATTCTGGAATGTTTCAAGCATTGTATCCAACTTTTCATCTCATTTCTTGAACACATTTTTGAGCATGTCAATCATCCGATCTTCTTCTGATTGTTCTGATTGTTGATGAAGATCGTAGATTGATGGTGGATAAGATGGATTATATGATGGTTCTTCGTACCTTGAATGATTCCAATAATTCTGCCACTCTGAAAGGTATATACATTAATCGCTCCGGTGGTTACCATCACATATTACACATCTCCCCATTTTGTTCTGTTGAGCAAATGTAGAATTGCTTGGTTCTGGCATCCAGTGATAATCATTGGGCTGGACAACAGGCCTTAGAAAATCGGACTGTTGCTCCCAGATGTGGGGTGTATCTTCTTGTAAGGTTCGTAATCTCTCAATCTCCCAGTAGTGTTCCATTTTTCAATCACATGAGAACAAAAGAAAGAGATAAAAATTACAGATAAAAATAAAGAAAATTAGATACAGGTAAATTAGATAGCTTCAAAATTAACAACTCAAGAAATATAAGTCCCCGGCAACGGCACCAAAAACTTGACCGGCGTAAACACACACGTATCGTTCAAGTAGTATAAAAATATCGATCCCACGAGGACTTAATTTCTACTGTTGTTATTAATTATTGATACTATTTATTTACAAATATCTAATTGAGGGTGAAGAGAATGATTGTTTGATTGGTTGAAAGTGGTTTTACAAAAATAAATAATAAATAAAAAGACAAAAGAAATTACTAAGGAAAATAACAAAAGACACAAAGATCTAGGGTTGTGAATCCTTCTAATATCTTTTAAAAGATGAAGTGATTATTTTATGTTTGTGTAATAAATCAGTTTACTAACCTGGAACACTAGATTATGCAAAAGCCTCTGTCGATGGTCAGACGCAAATACCCAGTTTAACCCAATTGAACCATATGTCTATGTCAACCAAATTATCTGAATTCATTAAGTTTAAGTTCCAATTATGGCTACCCCCCGCCCGACAGGTATATTCCTATCCTGTAAGGAAATCTATTAAAGGGTTATCTATCCTCAAGGAAGATCGTGGGCTATTAAGTCTAAGGCTGAAACCTAAAATCTCTATGTCTAGTTCATTTTAGATTTACCACATCAATCTTATTGGTGATCAAACAACAAGAAGCATTAAGCTTAAGACTTAATAAGTAAACCTTTAAATTACCCAAACTATAAAATAACCCCTTATAAACCGGTGATATTAGAATTCATCACAACCCCAGATAACTAACACATAACTATGGCTAGTAACAACTTAAAAGTAAAAGACATAAAGTAAAATACTGAAAAGTAAAAGACATAAAGTAAAACTGAAAAGTAAAATAAAATAAAATGCTAAGGTAAAATGAATTACTTTTACTACTACTAATTTAGATATCTCCCATAAAATAATATATAAACTTGTGATTCTTTTCCAACCAGCCATATAGGCGGTAACCTGATTAAGTCAAATTAAGTCCAACCAGCCATAAAGGCGGAATCAAAATTAAATTACAACCGACCAATCTGGCGGTATCCTTGATTAGTCAGGTTTAAACCAGATTAAAATGAATTACCAACCGACCAATCTGGCGGTATCCTTTTTAAGTAAAGTCATTATTTTAAATAGTGAATATATTATTTTAAGGGAGATTAATCTAAATAGTAACAGTAAAAGAATTACCTTTCACCCTAGCTGGGGAAGTTACCTACTCATGGTGAATAGTAAAAACTGTAAAAAGTAAAAAAGTAAATTACTATATTAACAAAACGTAATTAAAATTATTTACAAAACTGAAAACTAAAAAAAACTAAAAACTAAAAGAAACTAGAGAGAGAAACTTTCTCTTTACAGAGAATAGAAGAGAGAGAATGGTGCATCTAAAACTGAAATCTCGAGCTCAATTTATAGGCCTTGGTAGGCTTCCAGCGTCGCGACGCAAGGCCTCTGGCGTCGCTACGCCAGCTTTTGTCGATGTGGCACGCTCTGGTTCGCCGGTTTGCAGATTCTGGATAAGCTGATAAGGTGACACGTGGCAGAGTGGTTGGGCTTCAATTATTGTGACACGTGGCGGCTTCTGATTGGCCGATGAGATTCTTATCCGCCACGTGTCAGATAAGGATTATATACTCAATGATTGATGCTGACGTGGCGACACGTGGGAAAGAGACTGTCGGCACCGTAGGATTGCGACACGTGTCACTTCCTGATTGGCTGACGATGATATGGCACGACAGTGGCAATGTTGACTTGTTGACTTGCTGACATGACTGATGACATGGAGACACGTGGAGTGACACGTAGCACATGTGGCGATGGTGACTGTCGGCACCGTAGGATGCTGACACGTGGCATTGTGCATGTTAGCAGATCGGCTGTGATGGTTACACGTGGCACGGCGCACGTTAGCAAAGTCAAACTTTTCTCAGATTCTGATTTGTGGACCCGGCGCACGTTAGCACTGTTCGGCGTATTTTAGACGTCGCGGCGCTGAAGGTCTTGGCGTCGCGATGCGCGAATTTACCAAAATGTCATTTTTGTCCAATTTTCACTGTTTTGGCCCAAATCACCTCCAGAATGTCCTGAAACTTTATTTATCTATAAAAAAACAAAACACATCAAAATATTCACAAAACTCAAGAAACTATACAAAATATTAGGTTAAATGAGTGTGGAATAGTGATATAAACCACTCATCACTTCCTAATGTCAATTATAAACTATATTGTAACAGCGCACTACGTTGTAAATCTCGGGATCTTTGTCTCTATATATATATATATATAACTAAATCAGATTTAGTTTCAATCTAATCGTAATTAGATCGATTACGTATATAAAAACAAAAGGTGTTACCACTAAGTAAGTAATATTATGGAAAAGAATATTTTCGTATTCATGAATCGGAAATAAATAAGATCTGGATTAGAGCTCTGAGCACCAACCTAACAGAATGGGGTAGGATACTGTTTCAGGCTCCCTTGTTAATTCTTTTGGGTCTGCACGGGGTATGTGATATATCACCATTGTTTGTTTGTCTTGTTTTTTTTTTATCCTGGTTTTGTTTTTGATGGATGACTTGAAATGGGACTCCATTTCCAGTCTTCATGGTGATTTTAGGAGGTTGAAAATCTTCCATTGCGGTCAAGTCATGGAAAGAAAATTGATGGTGATGAGTGGTAAATAGATCAATATTTCTCACTCCCTTGACTTAATATTTTGTATAGTTTCTTGAGTTTTGTGAATATTTTGATGTGTTTTGTGGTATTTTGTAGATAAAAAAAATAACAGGACTCTCTGGAATCAATTCGGGGCCAAAACAGTGAAAAATAGACAAAAAGAGCAAAAATATAATTTTCCTGCTAAAATGCGTCATTTGTTAAAATGTGTCGTCTGCTAACTTGTGCCGAGACTGCTAACATGTGCCGGACACGTGACCAATCAGAGAAGTTTTGCTATCATGCGCCATTGCTAACATGTGTTGGAGTTTCTAGGTCCCAAGGATCGAATACAAGACATGAAATAGTGCGAATACGAATCGAGGAAGTTGCGGAATACTTACAATCGATCGGTTTGAGCGACGCGGAGGCAACAAAACTCCAAAAACGCACTGGTTTTGGTGTGAACTGCAGTGCAGATTTTCCTCACTGTTTTGACTTCGTTTTTGGTCCTTCGTCAGCTCCAAGCTTCGTCGAACGGTTCCCGGCTCATGGGTGAGCTTCCCTATCACCTTCGCATATCTCGTAGTGTGCTAGCACTTGCGGTTTTTGCCACAAAAACCCAACTCCATGCTTCCCTATGCTCGGCATTTTGATGGAAAATGCAGTGAGCATTTTGCCCATTTTTGGCGTGAAGAGAGTGATGAGAGAAGAGAGAATTAGTTGTGTTTGGTTTGGCAAATTTGTGTATTAAATACACTCATTTGAATTTCACATGTATTTCATGTGAATTGGCTTTAAAATGTCAAACCATTTAAAGCTTCCAACCACCCACATCACTTCCATCAATCATGAATAGTGACTTGCGTCAATCACTCAAAGTGAAAGACATCAATCACTTGATTGACGAATGATGTGACGCTAGATGCTACTAGCGATTTGACGCTTGATTTGATTTGCCGCACTCGAATTCGAATAATACGAATGCGCTCGTAAATAATCTCGGGCTCGGGTTCGCTAATTCTAAATTAACGAACTTTCCATTGCGTCGCAATTAAATCTAATTTAATTAAATAATCATGCCAAGCATAATTATTATTCACTTCGCTAACGAATTAATTCTAAATTAGTTCGTTCGCCCGAATTAAAATCTAATTTTAATTCCGCGTCGAAATCTAATTTCGTTTAATATATCCAATATATTAATTGTTCGATTAATTCCAAATTAATCGTTATCTCTCTTTAATTGATATTTTATCCCAGATAAAATATCTCCGCAATTAATCCCAGATTAATTTCTCTCTCTTCTAATTAATCCCAGATTAATTTAGAGTGCGAGTTATACGTCATCGGTGAATCTTTGGGAAGCGACCCATGAGATCCCCGGATATGTTGGCAGTCAAATCGGTCATCGGACTATCCAAACACGTAAGTACCAAGTACTACGTTTTACCTATTTACTAGACAAGGTTGGCCTCTAGCAAAGCGCCATGCCTACCCAATTCTCCTCCCGGAAATATCCTTACAGGAATATATAGATCCGTATCAAGCGTAGTATACCGTAGTATTGTGTATATCAGCCCAGTATCGGATAGTCACGTGCTAGGGCTGGGGCTGGATAAGTGTCTGCCCCGTCCGAAGCACATGTCGGATGTCTGGTAACTAGTCTCTATAATCGGATATACATGACCTTGTCATAATATCCCGATGGCCGGCCAGCACTTAAGAGCACTAATACCGTATCATGCGTGACATCATCTCCACTATGACTGGAGTGATACTTCCATCTTGACATCACACCCAATACACTACGACTCTCTGATAAACCCAGAAGTGGTGTACGCAGAACCGGTTAAAGCCCTGTACCACCAAGACCAAAGTCTATCGATTATCGTAAGTATTAGCGATGCAAGTCTCAGGTTAAGACTATACACACCTACCTTGATTTCGGCCTCCCATAGACACATAGTCATAATACCAATGGGATTCCGAGGGGTCTATCCAGAGCGAAGCTGTTTCCCGTACCATCGGTGAAACACGACCTCCTATCGCACTTGCATAAGTATCCAATACTTATATATATGAGAACTATGACGTTGTGCCCTCACAACGCACACAAGTACAATACTAGCCTATTCCGCATTATCGATGTCCAGTCTCGATAATACTCCGGCTAGGGATATTTAATGATTAATCCTTCGGGGACTGATACTGTCTCATATCATTCTCAGTACAGGAACTAATCATAGAGACCTCTCTTCATTTATATATCTATGGTGATCTAATCACAAATGATGAGAGTGCAATTTCCTTGTCACATAGTTAATTTGTACAACACAACCGTGTTCTGTACAAATAGTGACGCTATGGGTCATAATTGTCCAACAATCTCCCACTTGGCCTATAGCCAGTCACTCGAGTGTCTAACACCCGAACTATGTACGTTTTGGCTCAATTGCTGAGTAAGGACTTTCGTCAGTGGATTTTCATGATTATCATCTGATGCGATTTATTCGATCATCACATCGCCACGATGTATGATCCGAACGAATCAGATGAATATCGAATTATCTGGATCGTTGATGAGACCATTAATTCTTTAGTCTGTGCTCAAGCCTAGCTCAGCTGCTAATAGAATTACATCTAATCTAATTAGATTTATATATCGACCCAGAAGGTTTCTATTGATGCCTCAGCTGCTGCAATAACCCGCATTTTTGTTTATTCAGTAACAGTATCTTGCCTGGAAGATTCCAGCTCACTGTACCGTTATTCAAACTGTATAGTACCGTTTGCGACTTGTAGTCGTCTTTTTCGGTTAGGAAACTTGCAGTAGTGATCCCAGTCACTTCAATCTCTTTCCTCTCCAGAATCCAGTGACTATCACTCGGATTGACCTGTTTGTGACTATATATGCTCAAAGCATATTAGACACCAGGTCGCGTATATTTTTCAATGTACGGTTTCTCGGAGAGTTTTCTCGAAAGCCAAGCTTTCGACGATTATTATTGGGAATTTCATTTCCAAGAAATGACATATTTATCATTATCTATTTAGGACAGTCATTGTCAGTGCGCTCCCACTAACCTCCTTATATACACAAGAATCCTTTCGTTTTGAATTAAATCATAACCATTATGATTACATCAAAACGATAATTCCAAGAACCTATGTTTGCTTCAATCCAAACATGGATCGAATAACCCGCAAACCTTGTTTGCTAGTTAATGTACGACAAAATTGACAGGATGTTTTAAACACCCTCCAACTGGTTTCCTTTTCAGGAAAGTGATTTTCCCGTTCTGCTGCCATATTTTATAAATGAAACATGCAGCTTAAGCAAGCATTATCCAAATGGATTTTCCATGGCAACAGGTAAAAGGTTGAATCGTAATCAACACAATGTTGATAATGATACCTTTTCGCTAAAAGCCTAGCTTTATGCGTTGATATGTTGCCATCCATGTGCGTCTTCCTTGAAGACTTATAAAGTACCAATAGGCACAATGCCTTGCGGTACATCAACTAGTATCCAAACTTGTTGATATACATGGAATCCATTTCGGACTCATGACACTTTGTCATAATAGGGAGTCGATACCTTGTATCACTTCCTCATACGTAGTCAGTTGGTATACCTCAAAAGATACACATCTTTATAAGGTGAGATCAGAAACCCATACCCCAGGTTTGTTTTCTGACTCTCTCCGACTTACGCGGTTCTTGTGTATTCAAAGATTAATGGTATAGTTACATCCTTGATGAACTATTTGTGTTCCATTAGGAATTGATGCCAGGAATAGTATTACTCTGATTTTCATCGAGTATTACTATCCTCCCACTTACCACTGCATATCGGTATTCCTCTTAGGAAAACCACATGGCGAGCAACAATCTAATTGTTCTCTTGTGAGATGTTTAAGTACAATACTTATGGAATCCCTAGGATAACCTACTATTGGCACTTATCCAATTTGGGTTCTAGTTTGGTATCATCCAAACATCTGCCTAGCATACCCAAATTATCGGGAATGTGAAACCAGGTTTCTTTCCCGTTCATATCTAATATGATATCTGTCAGACATATATTATGGACCTTATACCTTATTCTAAATAAGTTCTGCACTGTTAATGCTTTCCGTTGAAGGAAATGGTAGCTCAGAGCGACTCATGATTAACCTTATCATGTCCAACACAATTCGGTTACTCAGTTCGGACACACCGTCACTTTGACGTGTTCCGGGAGGAGTCCTATTTGAAAGAAAACTATACCTTTCAAGTATTTTAGAAACTTATTGCTTAAGTAATTTCCATTACGGTCTTACCGAGACGGTACAATACTGTAGCCGATCTGTTTGTCTATTTCGTGTCGAAACTGTAAAGTTTCCGATTTGTGTTCTTCAAAAGAAACACATAACCTTAACGCGATGCCACATCCGTACAGGTCACGAAATATTCATATCAACCTCTAGCCTAGCTAGATATGGGCCCACTTGTTTCACTATGAACTAGGGCTAACAGATCTGTGGCATTTACACTTTTACCAAGTAAATAGTGTTTTAGGCACTTTGCCCAATAAACTAGATTCGTAGACTTTATTTGAATAGTCAAATCAGTCCTAATACCCACTCTTCAAAAGTGTGGATATACGAGTCTTGTTTAAGGTGTCCCAGACAACATTGCCACTATTAGTTTATTCTCATCAAATCAGTTTGAGCTATTTGATTGTCATGTTATATATTTGAGATTATATTCAAAATATAAATTCTGTTATTCACATCTAATGTGTTTTATCTCAATATCATCTTTATATAATGAAACACTTTAGTGTTCTAAAATATAAAGGTTCACCCGCAATGGGTTAAACACTGATATAGAGATAATGTATCTAGTCAAACTAGTTACATTATAACAGTTTCCTAATTTAGGTACACACCCGAGGGTTGTTCCTAAACTTAGGTATCTACGGATAAAGCAGCGACTTTCGTCCCGTTTCCAATTCGCAGATAAAATCTCAATTGAAGTCAGTATCCTGTTCAAAATAGATTCTAAACATCAATACATATATTTTATGTATCACACTAAGTATTTAAAATCTAATTTCAATACTAGTAATGAATACATATATGACAAACATATTTAAAGTCGGAGCCTTGCACCGTCTTTAATTCCTTCATGTCTGCTTTGTCCAAACGGCAGTCACGCTTCCGCGATCCCGTTTGCCACATTTAGGCAGACATTTTGGATATGTCCTTTATCTTCCCAGAAGAATATAAAGATTTAGCCTTTGCCCTATTTCAACATTCCAGAAGCCTTTGGCCAAGCCCCGGGTTTCTAGAATATTAACGTAAGGTGCGCCTTGCGCTACTTGCCTAATTGCAAAGTTTGACTTTGTCTCCTTGAGAATAGTCATTAACCCTCCAAGAGTTATTAATTGCAATTTAGTATTTCAAAGATCCAAAATAGATCCATGAATATCCTTCAATTTCATTAACATACTTTAAGGATCTAATCCTTAGTTCTGATTCAGAAAATAAGGAGTATACTGCGACAAGCTTAATGGATTAAGCACTAAAGTTATCATCACATAATCTTCCAAAGATTATGCTCTATTGTTTGCTTAACTCCGGGCTTTAGGCTTAATATATTATTTTATCAAATAAAATAACTTATTAAATTTCCAATTGAAAATTAAACCATTTAAACATTTTCCCTAGGATTATGTATTAAACGTCAATCTTTCAATTATATCTTGATTTTAATAGTCCAACTATTTAATCAATTTTAGGTACCTTTTATTATAATGATTACAATAGTCCAACTATTTAATCAACTATAATTTAATAGATTAAATTCAATTATTTTGATTTCTATAATCCAATATAAAATCAACCATAATTAAATTGTTTGAATATAATAGTCCAACTATTTATAAAAACACATTTTAAATATTAGTCCAACTAACATTTAATTGACGGAATTTATGACGTGATATTCGATTGAGCGCATATGGCGAGTAATTGAACGAATATGCAAATTCAATTCTTGCCTCCCAGTATTTTTCGTCGAGCCTCTAACCCTCTGTCGAGTACTCGGGAAACCGTGTTTCCTAGTGGGCTAGGATCCCATTAAATATCACACAATCTTGACTTTGGCCAACAAATTGTATGATAATTAACTAGGTAGATCTCTAAGATCAATTGGATCTCATCCCAACTCCTAGATCCAGTAGTGGACATCCAAGTCCCAAACATATATCTTATATATGCCTATACATCGAATGTATACCCTAACCTTTTTCCTCTGAATCAACTAGGCCTTGGCTTTGGCACAACAAACCTAGTGATCCCAGTCAAGCGCGGACCCATTGACATGGAAGCTTCGTAATCAATGTCAATGGACAAGAAGTGGTCTTGACTTTGGCCAACAACCACAACTTGGACACGACACCGATATGGAACAAAGCCTCGTGATTAAAACACATCTTCGACGGACAAGGGCTTGACTTTGGCCAACAACCCCTGCCAATCTCGGATCTTGAGCAAGAATCACTCAATGGAAGGAAAATAAACGCTTGATATTTAACGAGGGTTTTTTCGCGTGCAAATTGGCCACCAATTTAATTATCTTTGTTAAGGTCTCATCATCATACACCCTTAAACATGCATTCTAAATACATAATAAAGCGAGTATGAAAATAAATAATAATGATATGCGGATGGATACTTTACACATTGATCCTAGATCAAATCTCTCCCTTTCTCACTCAAGCTAGCACTTGTATTACTTCTACCCGTTACACTACACTTCTAAAGAAACCTCATTTACATTGAGGGGAATAGGTGAGAAGAGAATACAAAGAATAGGAGGTGATAAGGCTGGACACGCAGGTCCAATTAATAAATCAAATTTATTCACAACAATTTCTAAAATTGCCCCACCCATCTAATATCCATCCGATATACATTATTCATGCATCACAACCATGTATTCACACAAGCATGTTATCAATCAATCTAATCAAATTAATTAATCTGATAATTAGTGACCATCCAATGTTCAAACAACGATTTGATTTTGTGCGAGTCAAGCTCGTCTTTGCGAATAAGTACTCAAAGTACGAATTCTCGAATTAAATTAAACTACATCTTTAAATCCAATTTAACATGCATTTAATTCTAATTCACTATTTAATTCCAAATTAAATATCACACACTTTATTTAACGAACCTTAACGACTTAAATTCCAAATTTAATCGCTACGGGTCTCAAAGCCCGATTAACGTCCAACGTTAATTTAATTAAAGTCCAATGGACTTTTAATTAATTTCTTAAGGCGTGGAATTTTGGTCAAATCGGATCAAACCGATAACCAAAGTCCAATCCGGGAATTACCCCATAAGCCTTTAAATTAATTTGGCCCATTAGGCCCAATTAAATTACAAAGGTCCATTAAGTCGCATTTGGGCTTTATGGAAGCGGTTTTGGGCCCAATTGGATCCAATCCAATTTGCCTTAACCCAACTTTATACAACAAAGCCCATTAAGCCCAATAACAACACTTAAGCCCAAATTCACAAAATAGGCCCAAATTTAATTAAACACAAAATTCCAAATTTCATACTTTAATTAACTAAAGTGCATTAACACAATTAATTACCCAAATCATTTATTTCCAAAACACAAATTAGGCTAATTAATCATGCAATCTTCATCAATTAGTGTCCAACACAAATTGATCAAAATCAAACCCATAGATGCTTATAGACTCTCGGCCAAGGGGAATTATTATGCCAAATTCAAATCCAATCCAATTGAATCAAATTCAACATTAAATCAATATCCCCAAATCATTTCTAATACATCCAATGAATCAAAAAATTAAAATTCCAAGAGCTCACACTTAGGGCACCATTCGGCCAACATAAAAATTGGGGCAAATTTGTTCCAAATCAAATTTATTCAAATTGATCTAATCAATCATCAATAAAACATGTTATAAACACACAAATCATCCAATTTCATTAAACATGCTCAAACATTTTTTACCCAAATTTTATCCCTAAGTAGTATTTCATCATTCATTTACTTGCTCTGATACCATTGTTGGAGTTTCTAGGTCCCAAGGATCGAATACAAGACATGAAATAAGTGCGAATACGAATCGAGGAAGTTGCGGAATACTTACATCGATCGGTTGAGCGACGCGGAGGCAACAAAACTCCAAAAACGCACTGGTTTTGGTGTGAACTGCAGTGCAGATTTTCCTCACTGTTTTGACTTCGTTTTTGGTCCTTCGTCAAGCTCCAAGCTTCGTCGAACGGTTCCCGCTCATGGGTGAGCTTCCCTATCACCTTCGCATATCTCGTAGTGTGCTAGCACTTGCGGTTTTTGCCACAAAAACCCAACTCCATGCTTCCCTATGCTCGGCATTTTGATGGAAAATGCAGTGAGCATTTTGCCCATTTTGGGCGTGAAGAGAGTGATGAGAGAAGAGAGAATTAGTTGTGTTTGGTTTGGCAAATTTGTGTATTAAATACACTCATTTGAATTTCACATGTATTTCATGTGAATTTGGCTTTAAAATGTCAAACCATTTAAAGCTTCCAACCACCCACATCACTTCCATCAATCATGAATAGTGACTTGCGTCAATCACTCAATTGAAAGACATCAATCATTGATTGACGAATGATGTGACGCTTGATTTGATTTGCCGCACTCGAATTCGAAATACGAATGCGCTCGTAAATAATCTCGGGCTCGGGTTCGCTAATTCTAATTAACGAACTTTCCATTGCGTCGCAATTAAATCTAATTTAATTAAATAATCATGCCAAGCATAATTATTATTCACTTCGCTAACGAATTAATTCTAAATTAGTTCGTTCGCCCGAATTAAAATCTAATTTTAATTCCGCGTCGAAATCTAATTTCGTTTAATATATCCAATATATTAATTGTTCGATTAATTCCAAATTAATCGTTATCTCTCTTTAATTGATATTTTATCCCAGATAAAATATCTCCGCAATTAATCCCAGATTAATTTTCTCTCTCTTCTAATTAATCCCAGATTAATTTAGAGTGCGAGTTATACGTCATCGGTGAATCTTTGGGAAGCGACCCATGAGATCCCCGGATATGTTGGCAGTCAAATCGTCATCGGACTATCCGAACACGTAAGTACCAAGTACTACGTTTTACCGATTTACTAGACAAGGTTGGCCTCTAGCAAAGCGCCATGCCTACCCAATTCTCCGAAATATCCTTACAGGAATATATAGATCCGTATCAAGCGTAGTATACCGTAGTTTGTGTATTCAGCCCCCGTATCGGATAGTCCACGTGCTAGGGCTGGGGCTGGATAAGTGTCTGCCCCGTCCGAAGCACATGTCGGATGTCTGGTAACTAGTCTCTATAATCGGATATACATGACCTTGTCATAATATCCCGATGGCCGGCCAGCACTTAAGAGCACTAATACCGTATCTGCGTGACATCATCTCCACTATGACTGGAGTGATACTTCCATCTTGACATCAAACCCAATACACTACGACTCTCTGATAATCCCAGAAGTGGTGTACGCAGAACCGGTTAAAGCCCTGTACCACCAAGACCAAAGTCTATCGATTATCGTAAGTATTAGCGATGCAAGTCTCAGGTTAAGACTATACACACCTACCTTGATTTCGGCCTCCCATAGACACATAGTCATAATACCAATGGGATTCCGAGGGGTCTATCCAGAGCGAAGCTGTTTCCCGTACCATCGGTGAAACACGACCTCCTATCGCACTTGCATAAGTATCCAATACTTATATATATGAGAACTATGCCGTTGTGCCCTCACAACGCACACAATGCAATACTAGCCTATTCCGTATTATCGATGTCCAGTCTCGATAATACTCCGGCTAGGGATATTATGATTAATGATATCCTTCGGGGACTGATACTGTCTCATATCATTCTCAACAGGAACTAATCATAGGGACCTCTCTTCATTTATATATCTATTGTGATCTAATCACAAATGATGAGAGTGCAATTTCCTTGTCACATAGTTAATTTGTAAACAACACCGTGTTCTGTACAAATAGTGATGCTATGGGTCATAATTGTCCAACAACATGTGCCTGCCACGTGTCAACATCACAGAAAATCTTCTAACGTGTACCATGCCACATGTCACCATCCACATGCTGCCGACAATCCACATCTTTGCTGACGTCAGCATCGCGACACGCAACCAACTTACGCGTCACGACGCCGGACATAATTATTGAGATGCCGATGCTGAACCCGCCACGTGTCCTCATAATGAGGAGGTAACTCCCCCTGCTGAGGTGAAAGGTAAAGCTTTTATTACAAGTATTTAGATTAATCTCCCTTAATTATAATATATAAACTATTTAAAACCTGAATTAATGATGATACCGCCTTTATGGTCGGTTGGACTTAATAAAATTGGTTTTAACCTGACTAAACTGGATACCGTCTGTATGGTCGGTTGGAATTAATTATAAAATTTGACTTAATCAGGATACCGCCTATATGGTCGGTTGGTAATATCACGCAATGTTAACATATTATTATATAAGGAGATATCTAAAATAGAAGTAATAAAAGTGGATCCTCTAACCCCCAACATTTTCTTTTATTGTAATTTTCCCTTTTTAATTTCCAGCATTTACTTTCCAGCATTTACTTTATTTAATTTCCAGTATTTACTTTCAAGCATTTACTTTATGCCATTTACTTTATTTAAGCTTTTATTAGTCTTAGTTATTTGTAGTAACTAAACCCGTTATCTGAGGTTGTGATGAATTCCAATATCACTGGTTTATAAGGGGTTATTTTATAGTTTGGGTAATATAAAGGTTTATTTATTGAGCCTTAGTCTTAATGCTTCTTGTTAACTGGTCATTAATAAGATTGATCTGGTAAACTTAAAATGAACTTGGAAAAGAGATTTTAGGTTTAAGCCTTAGACTCAATAGCCCACGATCTTCCTTGAGGATAGATAACCCTTTAATAGATTTCTTTAAATGATGGGAATATACATGTCAGGCAGGGGTAGCCATAATTGGAACTTAATCTTAATGAATTTAGATAACTTGGTTGACATAGGAATATGATTAATTGGGTTATTCTAGGTATTTGTATCTGACCATCGGAATAGGCTTTTGCATAAATTCGTGTTCCAGGCTAATAAACCAATATATTGCACAAATGTAAAATAACCACTTCATCTTTAAAAAGATATTGGAATGATTCACAACCCTAGATAGTTTCTTAATATTGAATTCTCCCTTAATTTACTTTTGCACTGTTTTAATTTATTTGTTTTAAGTTTAAAGTCACCATCCAATCAAACAACCAATCTATTAGGTATTCGTAAGCATTTAACGTCATAAATTAATAGCTAAGGTATTAAGTCCTCGTGGGATCGATACATTTATACTACTTGAACTATACGTGCACTTGTTTTATACGCGTGTGATTACGCCGATCAAGTTTTTGGTGCCGTTGCAGGGGACTTATTTATCTTTCACTATTAATTTTGGGGTTAGATACCATTACTTGTATCTAATTTCTTTTTACTTATTGTTTTTGTTTTCTTTTATTTCATGTTCTCAGACACTACATGAGACGAACCAGAAGCTTTGAAATCTGACCTTATGACCCAGAAATTGAAAGAATCGTCAGACAGTTGAGAAGGGAAAGACGAGAAGTCCAAGAAGCACTGATCAATATGGAACCTGAACCTTTGGAAGTTGCACCACCAATTCCCATTCGAGACAGAACTATTCTAGTGTTTGACGATTTCATTTTCTGTATTGTACTTCCTCCATTACCAGCAAATGCGTGTGACATCAAAACATGCATCCAGGTGATACAACAGTCATTTCAGTTTGGGGGAATGCAACTGAAGATCCTAATGCCCATATCAGCAACTTCCTGGAAGTTTGCGGCACTTTCAATTACAATCGAGCAGCTGAATAAGTAATGAGACTGCATGTTTTTCCATATTCCTTGAAAGACAGAGCTAAGGCTTGGCTACATTCACTACCAGCAGGTTCTCTCACAACTTGGAACACTCTAGCCACCAAATTCCTTGCAAAGTACTTTCCACAGCCAGAAATGCAAAGCTAAGGAATGACATCACATCCTTTGTGTTGGACAGTTATGACCCATAGCGTCACTATTTGTACAGATCATGGTGTTGTTGTACAAATTAACTATGTGACAAAGGAAATTGCTCTCTTATCATTTGTGATAAGATCACCAAGATGAATAAATGATAGGAGGTCCTTATGATTAGTTCATGGATTGAGATGATATGAGACAGTATCAATCCACGAAGGTTTAATCATTAAATATCCCTAGCCAGAGTATTATCGAGATTGGACATCGATAATGCGTAAAAGACTAGTATTACACTTGTACGCGTTGTGAGGGCATAACAACATAGTTCTCATATATTTGGGTATAGGATACTCATGCAAGTGTAGTAGGAGGTTTTGTTTTACCGATGGTACGGAAAACAGCTTCGCTCTGGATAGACCCCCTGGAATTCCATTGGTAGTATGACTATATGTCTGTGGAAGTCTGAAATCAGGGTAGGTGTATTTGGTCTTAACCTGAGACTTGCACCGCTAATACTTGCGACAATCAATAACTTTGGTTTTAGGTCGTCCAGGGCTTTAACAGGTTCTGTGTACGCCTCTGCTGGGTATATTGAGAATCGTAGTATGTTGGGTGTGATGTCAAGATGGAAGTATCACTCCATTCATAGTGGAGATGATGGTCACGTAGGATACGGAACTGGTTCTCTTATGTACTGCATCATCGGGATAAAATGACTAGGTCATGTTTATATCCGATTATAGAGACTAGTTACCAGAGATCTGATATGTGCTTCGTACGGGGCAAACACAATTCCAGCCCCAAGCCTTGCACGTGACATTCGATACTGGATCGAAATACGAAATACTATGTATACTACTCCTGATATAGATCACATATTCCTGTAAGGATATTTCTGGAGAATTGGGTAGGCATGGCGCTTTGCTAGAAGCCAACCTTGTCTTGTAAATCGGTACAAACGTAGTACTAGGTACTTAGGTGTTCGGATAGTCCTACGACCGTATTTACTGCCAACATATCCGGGGATCTCATGGGTCGCTTCTCGAAGATTTACCAATGACGTATCACTCGCACTTTATTAATCTGGGATTAATTAAATGAGAGAGAAAATTATTCTGGGATTAATTATGGAGATATTTTATCTGGGATAAAATATCATATAAAGAGAGAAAATGATTAATTTGGAATTAATCGATAAAATAATATATTGATATATTATACGAAATTGGATTTCGACGCGGAATTGAAATTAGATTTTAAATCGGGCGAACGAGTTAATTTAGAATTAATTCGTTAGCGACGTGAATAGTGATTTTGCTAGGCATAATTATTTAATTACGTCGCAACGGAAAATTTGTTAATTTGGAATTAGCGAACCCGAGCCCGAGAGTGTTTGCGAGCGCACTCGCATTTCGAATCGAGTGGGGCCCACAAGTCACATCTAGCGTTAAATCACTAGTCAATCGATTGATGTGATGTCTAGTCACTTTGAGTGATTTGACAACATGTCATGAGTGATGTGAATAGTAGATTGGAGTTGTTGGAAAGCTTTTTGAAAGCTTGAATGACATATATTGTTATTTTAATAATTTGTATATGTTTATTTTGATTTTTGAAATTAAAAGAAGTGTATTAGATACACTTAAGATATAACAACCAAAACAACTCTCTCTCTTCACTTTTTCTTCCTCTCTCTCACGCCCACAAATGGCAGAATTTTCTCTCTTCTGTTTCAGCTCACTGCCGAGAATAGAGAGGATAAAATTGATGATTTTGATGGCAAAAATCAAGAGTGCTAGCACACATCGGAGTCTTGCGAAGGTGATGGGAAACCAACTTGTGGAGCATGAATTCATTACAAAGCTTGGAGCTTGCATGGAGGACCATTGCCGATTCTTAGAGACCAAAACCGGGACTGCCGAGCTTGGATGAGGAGAAAAAAATTTTTGTTCTTCGACGCATCGCTCAACCGCTCGATGTAGTATTCCGCAACTTCCTCGTGTATTCACATGTTGTTTCTATGCTTGATAATCGATCCTCGGGACTTAGAGAATTTCCCAACAATGGTATCAGAGCGAGTAAAAGCATGAAACTTGATTTAGGGTTTTAAAATTGGGTAAATTGATTTTGAGCATGATTTGGTTGAATTGTTTGATTAAGTATGCTTAAATGATGTTTAATTGAAGATTGATTGGATCAATTTCATGAAAAATGGTTTGGAACAATTTTCCCCAATTTTTGGCTTGGCCGAGAATGTCATACCCTAATGTCTTGGTATTTTAATTTTTGATTCATTGGATGACTTGAAATCAATGGGTAATGTTGAATTGGATTCAATTGGATTGGATTTAAAATTGGACATAAAAAACCATACCATTGCCGAGAGACTATGAGCATGTATTGGGTTTGATTTTTGATAAAATGTGTTGGACATGTTTTGTTGTTAATAAGCATAATTAATTAGGCTAATTGATGTTTTGGAAATTTTAATTTGGTTGATTAATTATGATATACACTTTGTTTAATTAATTATGAAATTGGAATTTTTGTAGTAATTAATTAAATGGGCTTAAATTGGATTTGGGCTTGTAATGTTGTAAATGGGCTAATTGGGTTTGGTTGTACCAAGTTAGGTTTAGGCTAAATTGGTTGGATCCAATTGAGCCCAAAAGCATTTCCATAAAGTCCAATTATAACTAATGGACCTTAATACTTTAATTGGGCCTAATGGGCCTAAATTGATTTCTAGGCTTATGGGGTTATTCCTTGATTGGGCTTTGGTTATTGGGTTTGACCCAAGTTGACCAAAAGTCCACGCCTTAAGAAATTAATTGAAAGCCCATTGGACTTTAATTAAATTAACGTTGGACGTTAATCGGGCTTTGAGACCCGTAACTATTAAATTTGGAATTTAAGTCGTAAAGGTTTATTATAAAGTGTATTATTTAATTTGAAATTAAATAGTGAATTAGTATTAAATGCAAATTGAATTGGATTTAATTTTGTAGTTTAATATAATTCAAGAATTCGTACTTTGAGTACTTATTCGCAAAACGAGTTGGACTCGGGCAAAATCAAATCATTGTTTGAACATTGTATGGTCATTAATTATCAGATTAATTAATTGGATTAGATTGATTGATAACATGCTTGTGTGAATACATGGTTTTGATGCATGAATAATGTATATCATATGGATATTAGATGGGTGGGGAAATTTTGGGAAATTGTTGTAATAAATTTAGAATTTATTAAATTGGACCTGCGTGTCCAGCCTATTACCTCCTTACTCTGTGTATTTCTCTTCTCACCTATTCCCCTTAATGTAAATGAGGTTTCTTTAGAAGTGTTATGTAATGGGTAGAAGCAATACTTGTGCTAGCGAGAGGAGAGAGGAAAGTGAGAGATTTGATTTAGGATCAATGTGTAAAGTATCCATCTGTATATCATTATTATATTTATTTACACGCCTTATTATGTGTTTAGAATGCATGTTTAAGGCTGTATGTGATGATGAGACCTTAACAAAGATAATAAATTGGTTGCCAATTTGCACGCGAAAAACCCTCACAAAATATTAAGCGTTTTTCCTTCCATTGAGTGATTCTTACTCAAGATCTAAGACTGGCATTGGTTTGTTGGCCAAGTCAAGACCTTTGTCCGTCGAGGATGTGTTTGAATCACGAGAGCTTTGTTCCATATTGGTGTCTTGTCCAAGTGTGGGTTTGTTGGCCAAAGTCAAGACCACTTCTTGTCCATCGACATTGATTGCGAAGCTTTCCATGGTCAATGTGTCACGCTTAACTGGGATCACTAAGTTTGTTGTGCCAAAGCCAAGGCTTAGTTGATTCAGAGGAAAAAGGTTAGGTAATATATTAGATATATTGGCATATATAAGATATATGTTTCGGACTTGGATGTCCACCTACTGGATCTAGGAATTGGATGGGATCCAATTGATCTTAGAGATCTACCTAGTTAATTATCATACAATTTGTTGGCCAAAGTCAAGATTGTGTGACATTTAACGGGATCCTATTAGGAAACACGGTTTCCCGAGTACTCGATAGAGGGTTAGAGGCTCATCGAAAAATAGTGGGACGCAAGTATTAAATTGGCAATATTCGTTTAGTAACTTTCCATACGCGCTCATTTCAAATATTACGTCAAATAAATTATTTATTAGTTGGACTAATATTTAATGTTGTTTTAATAAAACAGTTGGACTGTATTCAAACTATTCATTTATAGTTGATTATATAATTGGATTATAGTAATCAATATATTTGATTTAATTAATTATAGTGATTTTATAATTGGATTATAGTAATCAAATAATTGAATTTAACCTATTAAATTATAGTTGATTATATAGTTGGACTATAGTAATCATTATAATAAATAGTGTCTAAATCGTTGATTAATAGTTGGACTATTAGAATCAAGATAATTGAAAGATTAGTGTTTAAAACATAATCATGGGTGAATATGTTATTAAACGACTTTAATTTTCAAATTGGGAATAAAATTTCAGGATGGTCCTGGAAACTAATAAGTTACTTTATTTGATAAAATAACATATTAGCCTAAGCCCGATGTTAAGCAAATAGTAGAACATAATCTTTGGAAGATTTATGTGATGATAACTTTAGTGCTTAATCCGTTATACTTGCCAAGTAGACTCCTTAATTTCTTAATCAGAACTAAGGATTAGATCCTTAAAGTATGGCAATGAAATTGAAGGATCTTCATAAATCTATACTTAGATTTTAGAAGTACTAAAATTGCAATACATAACTCTTGGAGAGTTAATGGCTATTCTCAAGGAGACAAAGCCAAAGTTTGCAATAAGGCAAGAAGTGCAAGGTGCACCTTACTTCGACATTCCGGAAGGCCAAGGCTTGGCCATAGGCTTCTGGAGTATGGAAAAGGGCAAAGGCAAAATCATTATAATTTTCTGGGAAGATAAAGGACATATCCCAAAATATCTGCCTAAATTGTGGCAAACGGAATCGCGGAAGCGTAACTGCCGTTTGAACAAAGCAGACATGAAGGAATTGAAGACGAGCAAGGCTCTAACTTCAAATATGTTTGTCATAAAATATGTTCACCACCAGTATTAGAATGGGATTTTAGATACTTAGTGTGGTACATAAATATGTACTGGTGTGCAGAATCTGCTATGAGCATGATACTGACTTCAAATTAGATTAATCTGCGAATTGAAAACGGGACGAAAGTCGTTGTTTTAACCGTAGATACCTAAGTTTAGGAACTACCCTTCAGATGTGTACTTAAATTAGGAAACTGTTAAAATGTAACTAGTTTGACTAGAAACATTATCTTTGTATCAGGGTTTAACCCATTGCGGGTATACCTTTATATTCTAGAACACTAAAGTGTTTTATTATATAAAGATGATATTAAGATAAACACATTAAATGTGAATAACAGTATTTATATTTTGAATATAAATGAATCTCAAACATATAACATGACAAATAAATAGCTCAAACTGATTTGATCAGAAGAGACTTGTAAGTGGCATTGTTGTCTAGGACACAATTAAACAAGACTCGTATATCCACACTTTTGAAGAGTGGGTACTAGGAAAAATTTGATTTTATTCAAATAAAGTCTACGAATCTAGTTTATTAGGCAAAGTGCCTAAAACAACTTTTACTTGGTAAAAGTGTAAGTGCCACCGATCTGTTAGCCCTAGTTCATAGTGAAGCAAGTGGGCCCATATCTAGCTAGGCTAGAGGTGGATATGAATATTTCGTGACCTTTACGGATGTGACATCGCGTTATGGTTATGTGTTTCTTTTGAAACACAAATCGGAAACTTTTAAAGTTTCGACACGAAATGGACAAACAGATCGACTAAAGTGTAAAACCATCACGGTTAGACCATGATGAAAATACTTAAGCAATAATTTTCTTATATACTTGAAAGATTATAGTATTCTTTCAAATAGGACTCTTCCTGGAACACGTCAATTTGACGGTGTGTCCGAACAGAGAAACCGAATTTTGTTGGACATGATAAGGTTAATCATGAGTCACTCGGAGCTACCATTTCCTTCAAAGGATACGCATTAACAGTGCAGAATTTATTTAGAATAAGGTTCCATAAAATCTGTTTGACAGACTTCATATTAGATATGAACATGAAAGAAACCGGGTTTCTCATTCCTGAAGATTTGGGATGCTGGGCATATGTTTGGATGATTCCAAACTATAACCCGAATCGGATAAGTGCTTAAGTTTTTGGTTATCCTAAGGATACCAAAGTATAGTACTTATACAACTCACATGAGAATAATTTAATTATTGCTCGCCATGCGGTTTTCCTAAGAGGAATACCTATACGCAGTGGTAAGTGGGAAGAAAGTAAAACTCGAAGAAAATCGGAGTAATACTATTCCAGGCACCGAATCTTAATGCAACATAAATAGTTCATCAAGGATGAAACTATACCAATAATCTTCGAATACACAAGAATCACTTAAGTCGGAGAGAGTCAGAAAACAACCTGGGGTATGGGTTTCTGATCTCACCTCATAAACATGTTAATCTTATTGAGGAATACGAACTGACTACGTATGAGGTAGTGATACAAGGTATCGACTCCCTATTATGGAAAAGTGCCATGATGTCCAAAATGGATTCCATGTATACCAACCAAGTTTGGATACTAGTTGTTGTACCACAAAGCATTGTGCCTATTGGTACTATATAAGTCTTCAAGGAAGACATATGTGGTTGGCAACATACCAACGCACTAAGCTAGGCTTGTAGCGAAAAGGTATCGTTATCAACATTGTTTCGATTACGACGAAACCTTTTACATGTTTCCATGAAAATCCATTTGGATAATGCTTGCTGATGCTGCATGTTTCATTTATGAAATGTGGCAGCTGAATGCCAAAACCACTTTCCTTAACGGAAACCTTTCGGAGGATGTTTACAACATCCTGTCGGTTTTGTCGTATCATAACTAGCAAACAAGGTTTGCGGGTTATTCGATCCATGTATGGATTGAAGCAAGCATTGGGTTCTTGGAATTATCGTTTTGATATAATCATAATGGTATATGATTTGATTCAAAACGAAAATGATTCTTGTGTATATAAGGAGGTTAGTGGGAGAGCACTGACAATAAATGTCCCGAATAATGATAATATGTCATTTCTTGGAAATGACATTCCCATAAAACAATCGGCGAAAGCTTGGCTTTCATGAAAAATTCTCTGTAGAAATCTTGGGAGAAACAACATTTATTCTAAGAATAAAGATCTACTGGGATAGATTTAAAGTTGTTGACAACTCTCCGAGAAATCGTACATTGAAAAATATACGCGACCTGGTGTCTCATACGCTTTGAGCATATGGAGTCACAAATAGGCAAATCCAAGTGATAGTCACTGGATTGATGTTAAAAACATCCTTAGTATCTTAGAGGAACTAAGGATGTTGTCTTAAACTGTGGAGAAGGAGAACTTGAAGTGACTGGGATCACTGCTACAAGTTTCCTAACCGATAAAAACGAGTATAAGTCATAACAACGGTACTATAAAGTTTGAATATCGGAAAAGTGAGCTGGAAATCTTCCAAGCAAGATACTGTTACCGAATAAACAACACAAGTGGATTATTGCTGCAGCTGAGGCAGCAATAGAAGCCTTCTAGATTGATAATAATCTAAATAGATTAGATATAGTTCTGTTAGCAGCTGAGCTAGGCTACAACACAGGCTAAAGAATTAATGGTCTCATCAACGATCCAGATACATACTTCGATATTCATCTGATTCGTTCAGATCATACATCGTGGCGATGTGATGATCAAATAAATCGCATCAGATGATAAATCATGAAAATCCGCTGACGAAAGTCTTTTCTCAGTAATTTGAGCGAACCATACATAGTTCGGGTGTAGGACACTCTAGTTACTGGCTATAGGCCAAGTAGGATATTGTTGGACAGTTATGACCCATAGCGTCACTATTTGTACAGATCATGGTGTTGTTGTACAAATTAACTATGTGACAAAGGAAATTGATCTCTTATCATTTGTGATTAGATCACCATGATGAATAAATGATAGGAGGTCCTTATGATTAGTTCCTGGATTGAGATGATATGAGACAGTATCAATCCACGAAGGTTTAATCATTAAATATTCCTAGTCAGAGTATTATCGAGATTGGACATCGATAATGCGTAAAAGACTAGTATTACACTTGTGCGCGTTGTGATGGCATAACGGCATAGTTATCATATATTTGGGTATAGGATACTCATGCAAGTGTAGAAGGAGGTTGTGTTTTACCGATGGTACGGAAAACAACTTCGCTCTGGATAGACCCCTCGGAATTCCATTGGTAGTATGACTATGTGTCTATGGAAGTCCGAAATCAGGGTAGGTGTATTTGGTCTTAACCTGAGACTTGCACCGCTAATACTTGCGACAATCAATATACTTTGGTTTTAGGTCGTCCAGGGCTTTAACAGGTTCTGTGTACGCCTCTGCTGGGTATATTGAGAATCGTAGTGTGTTGGGTGTGATGTCAAGACGGAAGTATCACTCCAGTCATAGTGGAGATGATGGTCACGTAGGATACGGAACTGGTTCTCTTATGTACTGCAGTCATCGGGATAAAATGACTAGGTCATGTTTATCCGATTATAGAGACTAGTTACCAGAGATCCAATATGTGCTTCGTACGGGGCAGACACAATTCCAGCCCCAGGCCTTGCATGTGACATTCGATACTGGATCGAAATATGAAATACTACGTATATGACGCCTGATATAGATCACATATTCCTGTAAGGATATTTCTGGAGAATTGGGTAAGCATGGCGTTTTGCTAGAAGCCAACCTTGTCTTGTAAATCGGTACAAATTTAGTACTAGGTACTTACGTGTTCGGATAGTCTGACGACCGTATTTACTGCCAACATATCAGGGGATCTCATGGGTCGCTTCCCGAAGATTCACCAATGACGTATGACTCACACTTTATTAATCTGGGATTAATTAATGAGAGAGAAAATTAATTTGGGATTAATTACTGAGATATTTTATCTGGGATAAAATATCATATAAAGAGAGAAAATGATTAATTTAGAATTAATCGATTAAAATAATATATTTGATATATTATACGAAATTGGATTTCGACGCGGAATTGAAATTAGATTTTAAATCGGGCGAACGAGTTAATTTAGAATTAATTCGTTAGCGACGTGAATAGTGATTTTGCTAGGCATAATTATTTAATTACGTCGCAACGGAAAATTCCTTAATTTGGAATTAGCGAACCCGAGTCCGAGAGTGTTTGCGAGCGCACTCGCATTTCGAATCGAGTGGGGCCCACAAGTCACATCTAGCGTCAAATCACTAGTCAATCGATTGATGTGATGTCTAGTCACTTTGAGTGATTTGACAACATGTCATGAGTGATGTGAATAGTAGATTGGAGTTGTTGGAAAGCTTTTTGAAAGCTTAAATGACATATATTGTTATTTTAATAATTTGTATATGTTTTATTTTGATTTTTGAAATTAAAAGAAATATATTAGATACACTTAAGATATAACAACCAAAAACAACTCTCTCTCTTCACTTTTTCTTCCTCTCTCTCACGCCCACAAATGGCAGAATTTTCTCTCTTCTGTTTCAGCTCACTGCCGAGAATATAGAGGATGAAATTGATGATTTTTGTGGCAAAAATCAAGAGTGCTAGCACACATCGGAGTCTTGCGAAGGTGATAGGGAAGCCAACTTGTGAGCATGGAATTTCATTACAAAGCTTAGAGCTTGCATGGAGGACCATTGCCGATTCTTGGAGACCAAAACCAGTGGAATGCCGAGCCTTGGAGGAGGAGAAAAAGATTTTTGTTCTTCGACGCATCGCTCAACCGCTCGATGTAAGTATTCTGCAACTTCCTCGTGTATTCACATGTTGTTTATGCTTTATAATCGATCCTCGAGACTTAGAGATTTCCCAACACTTTGTGCAACATGACTCAGAATCCCTCTGTGAAGCTTGGGAAAGATAAAAGGATTTGCTCAAAAAATTTCCTCACCGTGAGATAGCAAAGTGGCTACAAGTCCAAATATTTTATAATGGACTTTCTGGACTGATGAGAACCACTATTGATACTGCTGCTGGAGGAGCTTTAACGGCAAAATGAGAAGATCAGGCTTGGGACCTAATTGAAGAAATGGCCAACAATAATTCTTTGTGGCCAACAGAAAGGAGCATGATCCAATGAATCGCAGGAATTTATGAAGTTGGAGCCAACACGGCAGTGAATGCCAAGCTGGATCAGATATGCAAATTCATGGAAACTCTTAGCATGCAAGGTAATACTGGATCCACAAGTTTACCATATGGAGGAGCACCAAAGACAAACCAGCATGAAGAGATAGTGAATTATATCAATAATTTCGGCAGACAGGGAACAATCCATATTCCAACACCTACAACCCAAGGTGGAGGAATCATCCCAATTTTTTATGGAGCAACAATTCAGGGCAAAAAAAAACAATCCACCACCAGGATTCCAACAGCAAAATAAAGGCCAGGAGTATGAAAAAGAACCAGAAATAACAGAAGTGATGGCCCAGTTGAAAAAGCAAGAAGCAAAATATGATGCCTTAGCAGCTATGGTTCAAAATCAAGTAGCATTGAATCAAAGCCATTCAGCTTCTATTAAAGCACTGGAGAATCAAATGGGACAACTGGCCAATGCTCAGAGTTACAGATAGTCAGGTAATCTTCCCAGCAACACAGAACCAAATCCAAGGAACATGGGGAATGAGCAATGTCATTCCATCACTTTGAAAAGCGGTACTGAGATCAACAAAAATGTTGGAGTCAAAGCAACTGTTGAGGAAGTTCCAAAAGAAAGCAGCAAAGCAGATCAACAGATGGAGGAAAAGAGGCAAAAGCAAATGATCGAGAGAGATTCACTCCACCTCCACCATTTCCACAGCGTCTCCAAAACAAACTAGACAAGTAGTTTGCTCGATTCCTGAAGATCTTCAAAAAGCTACATATCAACATTCCATTTACAGAAGCGTTGGAATAAATGCCCAGCTATGTCAAATTCATGAAAGATATTTTGTCACGAAAATGAAGATTGGGAGATTACGAGACAGTAGCATTGACATAAGAATGCAGCGCCATCATTCAGAGGAAACTTCCCCCAAAGTTGAAAGATCCTAGCTGTTTCAACATTCCTTGCACCATAGGAGAACATAACTTCGGTAAGGTTTTATGTGATTTAGGTGCTAGTGTTAACTTGATGCCTTTTTCCATTTACAGGAAACTGCAAATTGGAGAAGCAATACCCACCTCAATCTCTCTGCAACTTGCTGATAGATCGCTCACATTTCCGAGAGGTGTTTTTGAAGATGTGTTGGTCAAAGTTGACAAACTCATTCTCCCAGTAGACTTTATTATCCTTGACATGAAGGAAGATGAAGATGTGCCCATCATCCTCGGGAGACCATTCTTGGCTATCGATCAAACCATTATTGATGTATAAAAAAGTGAATTAACCCTGAGGGTACAAGACCAAGAAGTAAAATTCAATGTTTTCAAAGCCATGGAGTTTCCGAATGATGAAAAGAAGGAAGAATATTTCAGACTTGGTGTGATAGATAGTACCATCCAGAACTCTGACGAAATGCAAAGCTCAACTGACAAACTTAAAGCATGTCATCTGTCTGTGAAGCTTGAAGATAAAGCGTGCTGCGCACTGAACAAGTTAAATCTTGAACTACAAGCAACCAAAGAGAAAAGAATCCACCAACTCAATGAATTGGAGGAATTCCACATACAATATTTCGAGAATGCCAAACTGTACAAAGAAAAGGCCAAGAAGAGACATGAAGAGAAGTTAGTGCGTATACAATTGGACCCGGGGCAGCGGGTATTGTTCAGCAAATCAAGGTTGAAATTTTTCCCTGGAAGGTTAAAATCACGGTGGTCAGGTCCATTCTTAATCACTCAAGTTTTACCAGATAGAACCATTGAGTTACATGATCCCAATTCTAATGAAACATTCAAGGTTAAAAGTAAGCATGTAAAGCACTACTGGGGAGAATCATTTGAGCGACAAAAAGAAAGTGTCACACTTTCAGATCCAGCCTAACGTTCTGGCAGTCATGTCTAGCTGACGATGTTAAACTTAGCGCTAGCAGTGAGGCAACCCATTCAATTTGTGTATATATTCAAATTTGGTGTGTTTTATTTTGGTGTGTTTAATTTTTGTAGGTAAAATCACATTTCAGGATGGAAGGCGTTCTCACAAATCTTCACAAGCAATTTCCTTCTCTCCCTCAAAACTCTCTGATGAAAGTCTACAAAGCTTGCTTGGAATGGATGAGACTACTGATGATCAAAGGTATTTCTAATGACATTCGTTGGATTATTGAAGCACGGGTCCGATTGGCAGGTGAGTCCTCTGACTCTTTTATTTCATATCTGTCTGGTTTAGGAAGAAGCACCTATGCTAAAAAGAGAAGAGCTAAAAGAATGGGTGTTTGCTATAAATGTGCTCGCATGACATGTAATACTCGTTGTCGTTCTTTAGGAATGGTGTCTGATAACCGTAAAGATAAAATCAAATTCATTAGGATGGCTTGAGTAAGGAGTCTTTGGATGACATATCTAAGACTCTTGAGACGCATTCCAATGGATATGTACATCATGCAATTCACATGTTATATACAAATTTCCGAAAAGAAAGACAACAATACAGTCTCGGGAATCTGATTTTAAAAGACCATGTTTGCCAATTTATAAGAAAATTAGATGGGAAGCTTGTCCCTGACGCATAGATGTCATTCAAGCCGTTATTTCTTATAAATATTATTTTTTTGTCTTTAACTGATAATTGTGATTTGTTTTGTTATTTTCTTTTATTTTCTCCGACAGGATCCAGACTTTTTGACTTTCATGATATATTATATTGTTTAACTAATAATTGTCATTTGGAAGGTACTAGTGCTATTATTACTAACCCTTTTTTCAGGTTCTATAAATTCAATTCATCATTGCACTCTTGAAGGCATCCAGAATTAAGAAATAAAAATGGAAGCCACTTCAAGAAGACGAGTTGTAAACATCTGTGTGTTTTGTGGTACTAGTATTGGTTATAAACCAGAATTTGTAGTGGCAATACATGAATTGGGTAAAGTCATAGCTGAAAGGAATATGCACTTATTATATGGTGGTGGAAATCTTGGACTAATGGGGATCATTTCAAGGGCTGTACAGGAATGAGGCAGTCAAGTCTTGGGAATCATCCCAAAACCTTTGGCAGAGGCGAATCTTATAGGACCATCCAACGGAGAGGAACTAATCGTACCAGGTATGTCTGAACGACTGGTGGAAATGATTAACCGTGTTGATGCTTTTATTGCTTTGTCAGGTGGCTTGGACACGATGGAGGAAATTTTAACAGTACTATCTTTGGCGAACTTGAAAATACACCAAAAACCGAATGGATTGTTTAATGCTGATGGATTTTATGATTTTCTTTGTGTGTTTCTTGATGATGCCCGGAGAAATGGGTTCGTGTAAAAACCTGTAAAAGAACTCATCTTTACTGCAAGAACTGCCCAATATTTAATAGACCAAATCTTAGCCTTTGAACCACAAATTGACCCTATCATTTCCAAGATAAACTGGTCTGATAATGATCGTGGTAAGAAGCGTCGGATAAATCTGGATCTTAAGCTTTAATTATCATTTTAGATGTAGAATTTCAACCAACCAGGTATTATCTTCTAACTCTTCTTCTACTTTTTAAGACATAGGGGACAATGTCTCATTTAGGTTTGGGGGAGGGAAATAGTTGACTAGTATCTTATTTTTATTGTGTTTTTTTTTCAGTCTAAAAATTTTCAAAAAATTCAAAAAAAATAATAAAAAATAAATTTTGTTTTTGTGTTTTTAATTTGACTAACTAGGTGAAATTGGTGTGAGATAGCTGTGTAATGAATTTCCACTCCTGAGACGTATCTCAACCTATTTCGTAACAAGTTAAATGTTTGTTTATTTCCATTTGAATTATTTAATTTTTGAACTCTCCATAAAACTAACTAAAATGGATCTTCATATGCTCAGTTGACAGGTATTATCAACATGCATGTTAAAATACGGACATGAGATTTAATTGAAAAATTTGTAATATTCAGTGCTATAGTTTAATTGGATGAAGCATATAAAAAAGCGATGAGATAAAAAAAAACATCTGAGATCCGAGTAATTAAGCCTTTAAGGGTGTTTTAACACCTAGTGCCCTAAATCCAACTGGTTTGGGAGTCACTGACCCAAAGCTCGCTACATGGATTGAAGATATTATAAAAAATTTATATATATCTGAAATCCTGGTAATTAAGTCTTTAGGGGTGTCTTAACACCTAGTTCCCCAAAGCTCGCTACATGGATGAAAGAAATTGTATATATAAAAAAAATGAAAAAATCAGGAAAATATTCCATTGCTAAAAAAAAGTGTGAATTCTGATATAACTTTAGAACAAAAATATTACTCTCTTTTCAACTACACTTATGAATATTGTGGGCACAATGATTTGATTAATACTTTATTGGTTGTGTATATGGAGAATGGTAAAAATAATCAGAGAATTTACTTATTTGGTAATTTAGAAAGAAAGAAAACAACTATTAACTTGGATAAGGAGTTTCACCATTTTAGTCACTAACTTGTTTATTCTCTTTTCTCTTGTCTTTTTGCTTTTGTGTGCATTAGTATTAGATTGACGTTTATGGGTATCGTTGTTGTAAGCCCTCACGAGACTACAACTCGTCCACTAGGGACATCTAGGGGTTTAAAGGCTTGTTGCATACGCTAAATGCAATCGTGATCCCTACGAAAGTGGCTTAGTTTAATGTTTATTTTAAATATGTTTATGTTAATTTATTTTGTTGTTTTGCTCGAGGACTAGCAAAATGTTAGGTTTGGGGGTGTGATGAGTGGTAAATAGATCATTATTTTCCCACTCTCTTGACTTAATATTTTGCATAGTTTCTTGAGTTTTGTGAATATTTTGATGTGTTTTGTTGTATTTTGTAGATAAATAAAATAACAGGACTCTCTGGAATCAATTCGGGGCCAAACAGTGAAAAACAGATAAAAAGGGCAAAAATGTAAATTTCCTGCTAAAATGTGCGCCGTTTACAAAAATGCATCATGCTAAAATGCGCCATCTGCTAACGTGCGTCGGAGACTTCTAACATGCGCCGGACACGTGGACCAATTAGATAAGTTTTGCTATCATGTGCCATTGCTAACATGCGCCTGCCACGTGTCAACATCACAACAAATCTATTAACGTGCGCCGTGCCACATGTCACCATCACATGCTGCCGATAATCCATATCTTTACTGACGTCAGCGTCGCGACGCGTACCAACTTTACACGTCGCGACGTCGACACAATTATTGAGCTGTCGACGCTGACCCTGCCACGTGTCCTCATCTCTGGAAGTTCTGTGCCACGCGTCCACCATCAACCGCGTGTCGCGACGCGTAATGTTCCATGCGTCGTGATGCATGAGGCAAAATTTTACCTATAAATTAAGGCCGAATTTCATTTGTAAAATCATATTTTCTTCTAAGGAATTCCTTAAGAATACTAAGAAGATTGTATCTTGTTTGTTTATTTACAGCTTTCAGTATTTAATTTTCGCATTAGCACTTTCTTTTGTTTATTTTTCAGTCTTTACTTTTTGTATTTAATTTCATTTACTTTTACGCAATAGTAATTTCCTTTCTTTACTTTTTAGTTTTTACTTTTCAGTAATTAGGAGGTAACTCCCCCTGCTGGGGTGAAAGGTAAAGCTTTTATTACTAATATTTAGATTAATCTCATTTAATTATAATATATAAACTATTTAAAACCTGACTTAATGAGGATACCGCCTTTATGGTCGGTTGGACTTAATAAAATTGGTTTTAACCTGACTAAACCGGATACCGCCTGTATGGTCGGTTGGAATTAATTATAAAATTTGACTTAATCAGGATACCGCCTATATGATCGGTTGGTAATATCACGCAATGTTAACATATTATAATAAGGGAGATATCTAAAATAGAAGTAATAAAAGTGGATCCTCTAACCCCCAACATTTTCTTTTATTGTAATTTTCCCTTTTTAATTTCCAGCATTTACTTTCCAGCATTTACTTTATTTAATTTCCAGTATTTACTTTCAAGCATTTACTTTATGCCATTTACTTTATTTAAGCTTTTATTAGTCTTAGTTATGTGTAGTAACTAAACTTGTTATCTGGGGTTGTCATGAATTCCAATATCACTAGTTTATAAGGGGTTATTTTATAGTTTGGGTAATATAAAGGTTTATTTATTGAGCCTTAGTCTTAATGCTTCTTGTTAACTGGCCATTAATAAGATTGATCTGGTAAACTTAAAATGAACTTGGAAAAAAAGATTTTAGGTTTAGGTCTTAGACTCAATAGCCCACGATATTCCTTGAGGATAGATAACTATTTAATATATTTCCTTACAGGATATGAATATATCTGTCAGGCGGGGTAGCCATAATTGGAACTTAATCTTAATGAATTCAGATAACTTGGTTAACATAGGAATATGATTAATTGGGTTATTCTTGGTATTTGTATCTGACCATCGGAATAGGCTTTTGCATAAATTCGTGTTCCAGGCTAATAAACTAATATATTGCACAAACGTAAAATAACCACTTCATCTTTAAAAAGATATTGGAAGGATTCACAACTCTAGATAGTTTCTTAATATTGAATTTTCCCTTAATTTACTTTCGCATTGCTTTAATTTATTTGTTTTAAGTTTAAAGTCACCATCCAATCAAACAACCAATCTATTAGGTACTCGTAAGCATTTGACGTCATAAATTAATAGCTAAGGTATTAAGTCATCGTGGGATCGATACATTTATACTACTTGAACGATACGTATGCTTGCGTTATATGCGTGTGATTACGCCGGTCAGATAGCCCAAGCCTGCATCCGTTCCGCCGAGGCCATAGTGTGAATTCATGGCTCGAGGCTGCATTCGTTCCGCCGAGGCCATAATGAGGATTGATGGCTTGGGCTGCATTTATTCCGCCGAAACCATAGTGTGGATTGTTAGCTCAGGGTTGGGTTACGTCCCACAGAGGCCTTATTGTATTTTTTGACATGGGGTTGGATTTTATTTTCCATGGCCAAGTGTTGAGTGACACAATGATGGAATATTCCATTGTGGCCAAGTGTTTATTGATGCTCGGGGATGGGGTTAGAGTTTCTTTTCCATGGCCAAGTGTTGAGTGACACAATGAGGGAATATTCCATTGTGGCCAAGTGTTTATTGATGCTCGAGGATGCATTCGTTCCATCGATGACATAGTGTGGATTGTTGGCTCGAGGTCGGGTTACGTCCCACCGAGGCCTTATTGGGTTTGTTGGCATGGGGTTGGAGTTTCTCCCCCATCGCCAAGTGTTGAGTGGCACAATGAGGGAACATTCTTTTGTGGCCAAGTGCTAATTGATGGCTCGATGAGGTATTCGTTCCGCCGAGGCCATGTTGTGAATTGATGGCTCGGGGCTGCATTTGTTACGTTGATGCCAAAGTGTGGATTGATGGCTTGGGGCTGCATTCGTTCCTTTGAGGCCATAGTGTGGATTGATGGCTCGGGGCTGCATTCGTTCCACCGATTCCATAATATGGATTGATGGCTCGAGGTCAGGTTACGTCCCACCGAGGCCTTATTGTGTTTGTTGGCATGAGGTTGGAGTTTATCCGCCTTGGACAAGTTTTGAGTGGTACAAGGAGAGAATATTCCATTCTGGCCAAATTTTTATTTATGGCTCAGGGATGCATTCATTTCGCCGAGGCCATAGTGTGGATTATTGGCTCAGGGCTACATTCATTTCGACGAGGCCATAGTGTTTATTGATGGCTCGGGGCTGCATTCATTCCTTTGAGGCCATAATACGGATTGATGGCTCGGGGCTGCATTCGTTCGAGGACATAGTGTGGATTGTTGGATCCGGGTCGGGTTACGTACCACCAAGGCCTTATTGTGTTTGTTGGCATGAGGTTGGAGTTTCTCCCACATGGCCAAGAGTTGAGTGGTACAAGGAGAGAATATTCCATTCTGGCCAAATGTTTATTGATGGCTCAGGGATGCATTCATTCCGCCGAGGCCATAGTGTGGATTATTGGCTCAGGGCTACATTCATTTCGACGAGGCCATAGTGTTTATTGATGGCTCGGGGCTGCATTCGTTCCTCTGAGGCCATAGTGTGGATTGTTGGCTCAGGGTCGGGTTACGTCTCATTAAGGCCTTATTGTGTTTGTTGGCATGGGGTTAGAGTTTCTCCTCCATGGCCAAGTGTTGAGTGGCACAACGAGGGAACATTCCCATGTGGCCAAGTATTTATTGATGGGTCAGGGCTGCATTTGTTCCGCCGAGGCTATAGTGTGAATTGATGGCTTGGGGCTGCATTCGTTCCTCCATGTCCATAGTATGGATTGTTGGCTCGGGGTCCGGTTACATCACACCGATGCCTTATTGTGTTTGTTGGCATGAGGTTGGAGTTTTTCCCCCATGGTCAAGTGTTGAGTGGTATAAGAAGTGAACATTCCCTTGTGGCCAAGTATTTATTGATGGCTCGAGTCTGCATTCATTCCACCGAGGCTATAGTATGGATTGATGGCTTAGGGTCGGGTTATATCCCACTGAGGCCTTATTGTGTTTGTTGGTATGAGGTTGGAGTTTCTTCCCCTATGACCAAGTATTGAGTGGCACAATGAGGGAACATTCTATTATGGTCAAGTATTTGTTGATGGCTCGGGGCTGCATTCGTTCTGTTGAGGCCATAGTATGAATTGATGGCTCGGGGTTGCATTAATTCCACCGAGGTCATAGTGTGGATTGATGGCTCGAGGTCGGTTACGTCTCACCGAGGCCTTATTGTGTTTGTTGGCATGAGATTGAACTTTCTCCCACATGGCCAAGTGTTGAGTGGCACAATGAGGGAACATTCTCTTGTGGCCAAGTGTTTATTGATGGCTCAGGGCTGCATTCATTCCGATGAGGCCATAGTGTGGATTGATGGCTTGAGGTCGGATTACGTCCCACCGAGGCCTTATTGTGTTTGTTGGCATGAGGTTAGAGTTTCTCCCCTATGGCCAAGGGTTGAGTGACACAATGAGGGAACATTCCTTTGTGGCCAAGTCTTTATTGTGGCTCGGGGTCGGGTTATATTCTTCTGAGGCCTTGATGTATTTTCTGGCATGGGGTCGGAGTTTCTCCCCCATGGACAAGTGTTGAGTGGCACAATGAGGGAGCATTCCCTTACATCAAAGTGACTTATATGGCTTGGGGACGGTCTTTCCCCCAATACATCTCTTCTTCAGCTCAACTCGGGGTTGAGTTACGTCCCGCCGAGGCCCTATTATTGTAATTTTTCATGAGGATGGATCATTCCCTTACGGCCAAGTTACTTAGATGGCTTGGGGTCGATCTTTCCCCAAGGTATCTCTTTGTCAGATTAGCTCGGGGTTGGGTTACGTCCCGCCGAGGTCCTTTTACTGTGTGATAGCCTGAGGTGAGTTTTCCCTTGTGACCTATATTTTATTTTGCAGGTCTTTTCAGATCATCATTTTTCGGGATAACAGCACGTCAAGAGCGTGCATCAACACGAGGTGGCACAAAATGAGCTTCTTCAAGATCAAGTAGAGAAACCAGTAAATGATAGGGGTGAGCACCGGTTCCGGGTCTACCCGGAACCGGTTGGAACCGGACCGGAAATTCGGGTTTGGAACCGGAACCGGTTGTAACCGGTCCGGTTCCGGTTCCAAATAGATGGAACCGATTTTTAATCGGTCCGGTCCGGTTCCAGAACAACCGGACCATAGAACCAGAACCGGAACCGAACAATTTTGTTGAATTGGATGTATTTAATTCGTATGTTGATCATGATATTTTTATTTTATTTTTTTGTATTAATTATACCGCAAGCTACTTAAGAGATTAGTGATTCATTTTATGCAAATCTAGTTTTCATGGCCTACTGATAGTATCACACAAAAAAAAAATAGCCACCTGAAAATTAAATCTTGCCTCCTCTACTGGCTGCAGCCATTGAGCCTGAACGATATTCTTTCATGTTCTTGTGTGTTTGAGGATGACTCGTACTGTTATACCTGATTTTCCGTTAAATCACTATGAAAAGAAAGTTTCAAGAGAATGTCACGGGCTTCAGGTATGAAAGTTTGATTCATGGTGGACTTTTTCCTTTTTGATGAAATTACTGCATAGTAGAAGATGCCACTGAGATCATGGACATCATGTTCTTAAATTGAGAGAGGAAAAGCTTGGAATTGCGAATCCAGACCAATTTCAAAGTTTGATAATGTTATATAAATAAGGTAATTCGGAACCGGACCGGAACCGAATTGGAACCGAATAATAGGGTACCCTATTTAATTGGGTACGTTTCGGTTCCACTTAGTTAGGAACTGATTTTTTCCTGTTCCGGTTCCATGCGAAACCGAAACCGAAACCGATTTTGCTCACCCCTAGTAAACAGACAGACCAGAGTTAGCTCAGATCAATATTTTGTTAGGGTTGGTGCTCGGAGTGCCAATCCGGATCGTATTTATGTCCGATTTATGAATACGAACAACGCTTTTTTCCATAATATTACTTATTTAATGGTACCACATATTGTCTTTATATACATATTCGATCTAATTACGATTAGATATCTAATTATGATTAGATTGAAACTAAATTTGATTTAGTGATACGTGTATATTATACAAAGACCCTAGGATTTACAATGTAGTGCGCAGTTACAACGTAGTTTGTAATTGACATTGGAAAGCGTCACTATAAGTTTTATATCCGCTGAGACCAGTACATGTCGTATATCATGACTTGGTCCGATGGTTTATCCCAATGAACCATTAGTCTAAGGAGACTCATATAGACATGTAGGTGTTTATTTGGTACACCAACATCAATAGGAATCTTCTCGAGTTGAGCGGGCATAGTGATCCTTCGACTTGAGATACCACAATGGATATATGAGTTATCCTCCACACTTTGATGGCAGTCACGTCACCGATCTATTTAGATCAGACCTCTGCATGTTCGTTGGGTGTGGACTGATGCTCATGATATCCAGTGCGTATCAAGATAGAATCTGTTAGTCCTGTGTACAGGGCATAGGTATCCTACACGTGTTTCCGATCTAGTAAATTCATGGTCGTGGTATAACTTCATAAACAAGTTCCAAGTGTTATTTAGAGATCGTAAATTTGAAAGTCGACTATATTATACCATAAGGATTTGACGTTCTTATCTATATCCCAGGTATAATATGGATAGCCTGTGATGGAGGGATTATACGTATACAATGATCTCGACTTGCATAGTTTAGCGAGATTATCTGTGGTCTTCATAATTCATGAGTGGGTGAATTATGGACACGAAATTGGATTTCGTGATGGATAAACCTAAACTTTGAGATTCATACAATATGAAGTGTACTCGTTGAGAACTTGGACAACGCGTTATGAATAATACAGATTATTCATAATACTTCATCGAATTAAATGAGTTAATTCGAATCGTTTAATCGATTGAACGAAAACACATGCTTTCGGAAATTTTAGTCAATTAATAATTAATGTGTATTTATATTTTATACAAAATTTGATTTGATACATATTAATTAATTGTCAAATGAGACTTTGACAATTTCATTAATATATGTATTTGTTATTTAATGTAAATAAAAATACATATATAATAATAATTAAATTAATTAATTAATTAGATATTTAAGTGTTAAATATTTCAATAATTAAATGATATCCTTTTTTCATAATTGTTAATAAAAATATTTAATTATTATTGGTTACAAACGGCATGATTTTATTAAGCTTTAAGTGTACAAATTTGATTTGTCAAATTAAAGCTTATTATTATTAATTAGATTAATATAGTCAAATTGACCAAAATGCCCTCTAAAATCGGCAATTTCAATTTTTAAGGGAAAAAATTTTTCTTTTTGCTTCCTAGGGAAGCTTGGCCGAAACCTATCCTCCAAAATAGCTCTCCAATTTTTCTTGATGATTCAAGGAAGAAGAAAGTAAAAAAATTCAAGAAAAACTCAAATAAAGTTGAAGATTATAAGGTAATTTTTAATATTCTTAAGTGTAGAAAATTAGTTTCTTGTTCTTGAATTGTTAGAATGGTTTTAGGGTTTACTTACTTCTTAGAAATTGAGGCTTTTTGATTTGGAGGATGGATTTGGAAGCTTATAGCATGTGTGAAGTTTATTTGGATGATATTATTGTAATATTGGTTCAATTTGATCATTTGATGATATGTTGTCATTCTATAGTATTATGACCACTCTTGTAATGCCTAGAATTTTTCTTGGTTGCTTCAATTGTGGTGGCTTGGATTGGTGTTGTGATTAATTTGATTAATGTTGAAAAAGTTGGATTAAAACATGAAAAATTGACATTTTTGGTTTCTGGATAAGATATGAAAATTCTGGGTTTATTGTGATGAAAATGATGTTATATAAATATATTGGATTTGTTTTGGGTGTTGGAACAATTGCCGAAAACTATTTCGGAGTTGAAATATGCGAAAACGGTGAAAAACGGCATTACCGGGTGACTTTTGAGCCAACCGGGTGACAGCTTCCCAAACATTGAATTAGTCACTGTTTGGGAAGCCCATGAACTGCCCTAATACTGTTGGGACTGACCTGGGCATCCCTCATGTGTATTGGGTAGTCGGTTCGGTCAAAAACGTGTTTTATGCCATTTTGCAAAAAATATTTTTCGTAAAAGTTTCGCGATGCTTCTTAGTTATTTATGTCGTTATTTGATATCAAATAAATATGTTTAGGTGAAATATGAATAAATTATTCATATTAGATATTGAAAAATTTATTCGATAATTTAAAAAGTTTTAAAATTACGATTTCACCCGAACCGCGAGCTTCCGCTGCGCCCGCGTCAAAACTCCAACACATTTTCGATCAGAGAGGGCCTAATGGAAGAGATGGCCAAGCTATGGATCAGAAGCAGAGGTGCTAGGTTAGGGTTATGAACCCGGCATGGATTTTTACAAAACGCACTAATGCTTACAGATTGTGGAACCCTATCTGAGGTTAGGTAGATTTTGAATTCTAGACTTAATCAAAGTTGAACTCCATCATAAGAAGACACCCTACCATTATAGTTCTCGGCACCAACTCACAGACTCGTTGATACCGAGAACTAAGGGACAAATGTTGATGCTGATTTCTATTAGGGTTGGTGCTCGGAGTGCCAATCCGGATCGTATTTATGTCTGATTCATTAATACGAGCGGTTCAATTTTCCATAATATTACTAATTTTACTGGTATCACCCTTGTCTTTTATACACTTATTCGATCTAATCTCGATTAGATTGAAACTGAATCTAATTCAGTGATACATGTATATTAGACAAAGACCCTAGGATTTACAGTATAGTACGTAGTTACAATATAGTTTGTAATTGACATTGGGAAGCGCACTATTAGTTGTATATCCTGAAATAAAGTTTCTGGTCAAGATTTGCTAACATGGGTCGGTTAGTAAAATCTGCTGAGACCAGTACATGTCTTATATCGTGACTTGCTCTGATGGTTTATCCCAGTGAATCATGAGTCTCGGGAGACTCGTATAGACATGTAGATGTTTATTTGATAAGACACTTAACGACTCACCGAAGGTTTCCTAATATATGGTACACCAACGTCAATAGGAACCTTCTCGAGTTGAGCGAGCATAGTGGTCCTTCGACTTGAGATACCATTGTGGATATATGAGCTATCTTCCACACTTTGATGGCAATCACGTCAACGATCTAGTCATGATCAGACATCCGCCTGTTCGTTGGGTGTGGACTGATACTCATGATATCCTGTGTGTAAATCCATGGCCGTGGTATAACTTCGAAAATCAGTTCCGAGTGTTATTTAGAGATCGTAAATTGAAAGTCGATTGTATTATACCGAACGGAATTGATGTTTTCATCTATATCCCAGGTATAATACGGATGGCCTGTGACGGATGGATTATACGTATGTTATGACCTCGGCTTGCATAGTTTAGTGTGATTATCTGTGGTCGTCATAATCCATGAGTGGGTGGATTATGGACACGAAATTGGATTTCGTGACAGATAAACCTAAACTTAGAGAGTCCCACAATATAAAGTGTACTCATTGAGCAATTGGGCAACTCGATATGAATAATACAGATTATTCATAATACTTCACCGAATTAAGTGAATTAATTCGGATCGTTTAATCGGTTAAACGATAACACATGCAATTAGGGGATTTTATCCGCTAATAATTATTGTGTATTTTTATTTGATACATAATACGATTAGATACACATTAATTATTCGTCAAATGAGATTTTGACACATGCCATTAAATATATGTATTTTTTATTTAATGTAAATAAAATACATATATATAATAATAATTAATTGATTAAATTTTTCATAATTGTTATGAAAAATACTTAATTATTATTAGTTACACTTGTCATTAAATTAAAGGTTAAACTGTCAAATTTGATTTGTCACCACTTTAACTTTATATTTAATTTATTTTAATAATTGTCATTTGTGATAATTGTTATCACACTTGTTTATTATTAATTAGACCATTTGGCATGACTTTTAATACACTCTATTTGTGTTCAATTTTGATTGGATACTATAAAGTGATATTGATTTAATTTGATTAAATAAAACAAAAAAAAATGACAAAATACCTTTATTTCTCTCTCTCATTTTCGTCCACTCCTTTAAATAATAGAGGAATTGTTTTTCTTCATCCTAATCTCTCCTCCATGACCGATTCTTCCCAAGGAAGAAAACCCAAATTTTTGATGTTTGAAGAAACAAAAAGAAAGACAAAGAAATTCAAGAAAAAAGCTTTGAATTTAGGAGATTAAAAGGTAATCCTCTACAACCCAAGCTTGTAAATTAGTTTCATGTTTTTCTAGAATACTTAGAAATGTTCTAGGGTTTCTTTGTTTGAGAAAATTTGGGGTTTTTGTTTTTGGTTGATGGAGAAGGAAGAATACGCATGTGTGAAGTTGGTATCGGAGCTAATTAGTGTAATTTTGCTCCAATTTGTTCAAATTGTTGTTGGATAATATTGTTGTCATTCTAGAGTTATTGATCCACTCTTAGATAGCCTAGAATTGTTCTAGAGTTATTCATATGTGGTGGGACTCATTTGGTGATGGATTAATTAGATTAATCTTGTTGAAAATAGGTTTAAATCATGAATTTTTGGACAATTTCGTTTTCTATTTTGACCTGGAAATGATTCTGATTTTGTGATGAAATTGGTGTCTTTTGAATGTTTTGGATGTGTTTTGGGAGTTGGCATAATTTCTGGAAAGTATTTTTGACTTGAAATAAGCGAAAACAACCAAAAACGGCGTTACCTGGTTGATTTTGAGCCAATCGGGTGACGGCTGTCCAAATAGTGAATCCGTCACTGTTCGGGCAGCCCATGAACTGCCCTGACACTATTGGACCTGACCTGGGCAGTTTCCATAAGTGTCGGGTGGTCGGTTCGGTCAAAAATATGTTTTAGGCAATTTTGCGGAAAAAACGGTTTTCGTAAAAGTTTCGCGAGTTTTCAACTTGTTTATGTCAATATTTGATATTGAATAAATAGGTTTATGTGAAATATGAATAAATTATTCATATTAGATATTGAATAATTTATTCGGTATTTTGAAAAAAGTTTTAAAATATGATTTCGCCCGAAACTGCGCTTCCGCTGCGCCTCTCGCCCAAAACCCCAATAATTTATGGGCCCGAAGGTTCCTAAAGTATGAAGAAAGATATAGAGAGGATTTCCACTTCCCGAACAAGCGGCCCATGCCTAAGAAACATATGCATCTGGCCTGACAATGAGATCAGAATTAGTTTGCACTCTATATCTGACCTGAGGTGGAAAGATATTTAGGGAATATGAGGGGGAGTAAAAGTGTCAACACCAACCCGACCTGATGAGATAGGTCAATCATTTCAATTTTCCATCCGTCATCTCAATTTACTGACCTGGTGAGGTAGGTCGGGGTAATGGCATTATGTTCAAGTCTAGGTTACGTAAGTCCTACATGAAAACTTATACCTTCCAAAAGGTTTGATGTGACAGAAGCGAGCCACCAGCTTATCTTATGGTGTACGTTGTCGTGTGGGAGCAGTCAGAGTACATGTTGGCATTGTGGTATAGCGTGTAGCAGTTACCAAAATTGGCATGATTTAATGAGGTGTCAGATGGCAGAGCTACTATTTGCAGAGTAATTGGGGAAAATAGCTTGCGCGGCGATGACAGGTTCACGTGACTGACGTCAAGAAGTTAGTGTAATAGTAGAATTTGTCCTAGTATATAAAGATGTTGAGAGTTCATTGTAAAAGGTTGGTCAATTATTTTCTAGCAAGAGATAATTGTTTCTTCACTTGTAAAAGAGAGAAAAGAGGTCTGAGTTAGAGAGAGAAAAAAAGGTTGGTCAGACCCGAGCTAGTAATAAAAACTTCATTTTCCCTTGTGCCTGTGGACGTAGGTTGGATCCATTCCTCCTTACCACGTTAAATCATTTGTTTTATCTGTGTGATTTTATATTTGCGTGCTAAGTTTGCCTTTGGTTCCCCATAAAATAAACAAATTCACAGTTGGGAGAGATTTGTTCGAGGAGAGATTTTTTCGAATTACCCCTGGAACGAAAAACAGCCGTCAACAGTTTCTTTTGTCAGTTTGGAGAAGTAAATGGCTTCCGATGATAAAACTGAGTGGTCTTCTATGAATGAAGGAATATTTATTTGTATACTGCATAAACATGTAAAAATGGGAGAATTGGATTCCAAAACAACAAAGTTACCAAAAAGACATGGAGTGTAATAGATGAAAAGTTATTTGCAAAAACCAATGAAAGATACACTGTGCCAAAACTTGAGTCAAAATTTTGTTGGGGCGGATGTGGAATCCCATGTTGAACAGTTATGACCCATAGCGTTACTATTTGTACAGATCATGGTGTTGGTGTACAAATTAACTATGTGACAAAGGAAATTACTCTTTTATCATTTGTGATTAGATCACCAAGATGTATAAATGATGAAAGGTCCTTATTATTAGTTCCTGGATTGAGATGATATAAGACAATATCAATCCACGAAGGTTTAATCATTAAATATCCCTAGTCAGAGTATTATCGAGATTGGACATTGATAATGCGTAAAAGACTAGTATTACACTTGTGCGCGTTGTGAGGGCATAACGGCATAGTTCTCATATATTTGGGTATAGGATACTCATGCAAGTGTAGTAGGAGGTTGTGTTTTACCGATGGTACGGAAAACAGCTTCGCTTGGATAGACCCCTCGGAATTCCATTGGTAGTATGACTATGTGTCTATGGAAGTCCGAATCAGGGTAGGTGTATTTGGTCTTAACCTGAGACTTGCACCGCTAATACTTGCGACAATCAATGTATTTTGGTTTTGGTCATACAGGGCTTTAACAGGTTCTGTGTACGCCTCTTATGGGTATATTGAGAATCGTAGTGTATTGGGTGTGATGTCGAGATGGAAGTATCACTCCAGTCATAGTGGAGATGATGATCACGCAGGATACGGAACTGGTTCTCTTATGTACTACAGTCATCAGGATAAAATGACTAGGTCATGTTTATCCGATTATAGAGACTAGTTGCCAGAGATCCGATATATGATTCGTACGGGGCAGACACAATTCCAGCCTCAGGCCTTGCACGTGACATCCGATACTGGATCGAAATACGCAATACTACGTATACTACGCCTGATATAGATCACATATTCCTGTAAGGATATTTTTGAAGAATTGGGTAGGCATGGCGCTTTGCTAGAAGCCAACATTGTCTTGTAAATCGGTATAAACGTAGTACTAGGTACTTACGTATTCGGATAGTCCGACGACCGTATTTACTGCCAACATATCCGGGGATCTCATGGGTCGCTTCCCGAAGATTCACCGATGACGTATTACTCGCACTTTATTAATCTGGGATTAATTAGATGAGAGAGAAAATTAATCTGGGATTAATTACGGAGATATTTTATCTGGGATAAAATATCATATAAATAGAGAAAATGATTAATTTGGAATTAATCGATAAAATAATATATTCGATATATTATACGAAATTGGATCTCGACGCGGAATTAAATTTAGAATTTAATTCGGGCGAACGAGTTAATTTAGAATTAATTCGTTTGCGACGTGAATAGTGATTTTGCTAGGCATAATTATTTAATTGCGTCGCAACGGAAAATTTGTTAATTTGGAATTAGCGAACCCGAGCCCGGGAGTGTTTGCTAGCGCACTCGCATTTCGAATTCAAGTGCGGCCCGCAAGTCAAATCGAGCGTCAAATCGCTAGTCAATCAATTGATGTGACAACTTGTCACTTGATTGATGTGAATAGTTGATGGGAGTGGTTAAGGCTTAAAGCCTTTTGACTTTTGGAAAGCCAAAAATTTGGTAAAATGAATTTGGAAATTTATTTAGTGTATTAGATACACATTTTTGCCACCAACCAACACACATCTTTCTCTCTTCTTCTCCCGCTCTCTCACGCCCAAATGGGCTGTTTTCCTCTTCTGGTTTTTGGCCACTGCCGAGAGCAAGAAGAAGCAAACCTAGTGATTTTGTTGCAAAATCAAGAGTGCTAGCACACAATGGAGACATACAAAGGTGATAGGGAAACCCATTCGTGAGCTTGGAATCACCATTCGTAAGCTTGGAGCTTGGAACTTGGAGATGGCCGAAATTTTGGAGCCCAAAATCTGCTCACTGCCGAGACTACCTTGGAGGGAGAGAAGAATTTTTTGTTCTTCGACGCATCGCCTCAACTAATCGATGTAAGTATTCCGCAACTTCTTCGAGTATTCGCACTTATGTTTAATTGCTTTATTCGATCCTCGGGACCGTAGAAACCCAACAATGGTATCATAGTGGATTAAGCATGAAATTTGAACTTAGGGTTAAAATTGGGTCAAATGTATTTGAGCATGATTTGATGAAATGGATGTTTGAGTATGCTTAAATATTGATAACATGGTGTTATGCATTGTCAATTTGATGAATTTTGAATTGGACAAATTTTCCCCAAAATGGTTTGCTTGGCCGAATCTTGGATGAACTCTAATGTCTTGGTATTTTGATTTTTGATTCATTGGATGACTTGAAATCAATTGGGAATTGTTGATTTGAAAATTAATTGGATTGCATTTGAAATTGAACAAAAATTCTCCTTATTGCCGAGACAATATGAGCATGTAAATGGGTTTGATTTTTGATTAAAATGTGTTGGACATGTTTTGATCATATGAGCATAATTAATTGTACAAATTTATGTTTTGGAAATATTGATTTGGGTAATTAATTATGGAATACACTTTGAGTAATTAAATTGTGAAATTGGGATTTAATTATGTTGAGCCAAATTTGGAATTGGGCTTGAAATGTGTAATTAGGCTAATTGGGCTTGGTTGTACCAAGATGGTTTTGGCAAATTGGTTGGATCCAATTGGGCCCAAAACCATTTCCATAAAGTCCAATTATGACTAATGGACTTTAATATTTATTGGGCCTACATTGGTTTCTTGGCAAATAAGGGTGATTCCTTAAATGGGCTTTGGTAATTGGGTTTGACCCATGTTGACCAAAAGTCCATGCCTTAAGAAATTAATTAAAAGCTCATTGGACTTTAAATTAAATTGACATTGGATGTTAATCGGGCTTGAGACCCGTAACGATTAGATTTGGAATTTAAGTCGTAAAGGTTCGTTAATAAAGTGTAATATTTAATTTGGAATTAAATAAATGAATTAGTATTAAATACAATTAAATTGGATTTAATGTTGTAGTTTAATTTAATTCAAGAATTCGTACTTTGAGTACTTATTCGCAAAATGAGTTGGACTCGCGCAAAATCAAATCGTTGTTTGAACATTGGATGGTCATTAATTATCAGATTAATTAATTGGATTAGATTGATTGATAACATGCTTGTGTGAATACATGGTTGCGATGCATGAATAATGTATATCGGATGGATATTAGATGGGTGGGGAAATTTTGGAAATTGTTGTAATAAATTTAGAATTTATTAATTGGACTTGCGTGTCCAGCCTATTACCTCTTGACTCTGTGTATTTCTCTTCTCACCTATTCCCCTCAATGTAAATGAGGTTTCTTTATAAGTGTTATGTAACGGGTAGAAGCAATACTTGTGCTAGCGAGAGAGAGGAAAGGGAGAGATTTGTTCTAGGAACAATGTTTACGTATCCATCCGCATATCATTATTATTTATTTATATGCGCCTTATTATGTGTTTAGAATGCATGTTAAGGGTGTATGATGATGAGACTTAACAAAGATAATAAATTGGTTGCCAATTTGCACGCGAAAAACCCTCAACATCATATTAAGCGTTTTTCCTTACATTGAGTGATTCTTACTCAATATCTAAGACTGGCATTGGTTTGTTGGCCAAAGTCAAGGCATTTGTCCGTCGAGGATGTGTTTGAATCATGAAGGCTTTGTTCCATATTGGTGTCTTATCCAAGTTGTGATTTGTTTGCCAAAGTCAATATCACTTCTTGTCCATCGACATTGATTACGAAGCTTTCCATGGTCAATGGGTTCCGCTTAACTGCGATCACTAAGTTTGTTGTGCCAAAGCCAAGGCTTAGTTGATTCAGAGGAAAAGGTTAGACAATATATTGGATATATTGGCATATATAAGATATATGTTTCGGACTTGGATGTCCACCTACTGGATCTAGGAATTGGATGGGATCCAATTGATCTTAGAGATCTACCTAGTTAATTATCATACAATTTGTTGGCCAAAGTCAAGATTGTGTGTTATTTAACGGGATCCTAGCCCACTAGGAAACAAGGTTTCCCGAGTACTCAACAGAGGGTTAGAGGCTCGCCGAAAAATAGTGGGAGGCAAGTATTAAATTTGCAATATTCGTTTAGTTACTTGCCATACGCGCTCATTACAAATTATTCGTCAAAATCAATTATTTATTAGTTGGACTAATATTTAATCGTTGTTTTATAAAACAGTTGGACTGTATTCAAACTATTTCATAATAGTTGATTATATAATTGGATTATAGTAATCAATATATTTGAATTATCAAATTAAATTATAGTTGATTTTATAATTGGATTATAGTAATCAATATAATTGAATTTAACCAATTATATTATAGTTGATTATATAGTTGAACTATAGTAATCATTATAATAAATAGTACCTAAAATCCTTGATTAAATAGTTGGACTATTAGAATCAAGATAAATTGAAAGGTTAGTGTTAAAACATAATCCTGGGTAAAATGTATTTAAACGACTTTAATTTTCAAATTGGGAATAAATTTCAGGATAGTCCTGAAAACTAAGAAGTTACTTTATTTGATAAAATAACAACTTAGGCCTAAGCCCGGAGTTAAGCAATAAGTAGAGCATGATCTTTGGAAGATTCATGTAATGATAACTTTAGTGATTAATCCATTAAGCTTGCCGAATAGACTCCTTAATTTCTTAATCAGAACTAAGGATTAGATCTTATAGTATGATAATGAAATTGAAGGATCTTCATAAATCTATTCTAGATTTTAGAAGTACTAAATTGCAATAGTAAACTCTTGGAGAGTTAATGGCTATACTCAATTAGTCAAAACCAAAGTTTGCAATAAGGCAAGAAGCGCAAGGCGCGCATCTTACTTCGACATTCCAGAAGGCCAAGGCTTGCCAGAGGCTTCTGGAGTGTGGAAAAGGGGCAAAGGCAAAATCATTATAATCTTCTGGGAAGATAAATGACATATCCCAAAATGTCTGCCTAAATTGTGGCAAACGGGATCGTGGAAGCGTGACTGCCGTTTGGACAAAACAGACATGAAGGAATTGAAGACGGTGCAAGGCTCCGACTTCAAATATGTTTGTCATTAAATATGTTTACTGCTAGTATTAAAATTGGATTTTAGAAACTGGATGTGGTACATAAATATGTACTGTTGTGCAGAATCTGCTGAAAAGCAGGATACTAACTTCAATTGAGATTAATCTGCGAATTGGAGACGGGACGAAAGTCGCTGTTTTAACCATAGAGACCTAAGTTTAGGAACTACCCTTCGGGTATGTACTTAATTAGGAAACTGTTAAAATGCAACTAGTTTGACTAGATACATTATCTCTATATCAGGGTTTAACCCGTTGCGGGTATACCTTTATATTCTAGAACACTAAAGTGTTTCATTTTATAAAGATGATATTGAGATAAACACATTAGATGTGAATAACAGTATTATATTTTGAATATAAATAAATCTCAAACATATAACATGACAACCAAATAGCTCAAACTGATTTGATCAGAATAGACTTGTAAGTGGCATTGTTGTCTGGGACACATTAGACAAGACTCGTATATCCACACTTTCGAAGAGTGGGTACTAGGACAAATTTGATTCTATTCAAATGATGTCTACGAATCTAGTTTATTAGGCAAAGTGCCTAAAACACTATTTACTTGGTAAAAGTGTAAATGCCACCGATCTGTTAGCCCTGGTTCATAATGACTTAGGTGGGCCCATATCTAGCTACGGTAGATGTGGATATGAATATTTTGTGACCTTTACGGATGTGGCATCGCGTTATGGTTATATGTTTCCTTTGAAACACAAATCGAAAACTTTTAGAGTTTCGACACGAAATAGACAAACAGATCGGCTAAAGTGTAAAACCATCACGGTTGGACCATGATGAAAATACTTAAGCAATAAGTTTCTTATATACTTGAAAGAGTATAGTATTCTTTCAATGAGGACTCCTCCCGGAACACGTCAGTTTGACGGTGTGTCCAAACGGAGAGACCGAATTTTGTTAGACATGATAAGGTAAATCATGAGTCGCTCTGAGCTACCATTTTCTTCAACGGATATGCATAAACAGTGCAGAATTTATTTAGAATAAGGTTCCATAAAAATATGTTGACAGACTTCATATTAGATATGAACAGGAAAGAAACTGGGTTTTCTCATTCCTGAATATTTGGGAATGCTAGGCATATGTTTGGATGATACCAAACTAAAACCCAAATCGGATAAGTGCCTAAGTTGCAGGTTATCCTAGGGAAACCAAAGTATAGTACTTAAACAACTCACTAGAGAACAATGTAATTGTTGCTCACCATGTGGTTTTCCTAAGAGGAATACTGATATGCAGTGGTAAGTGTGAGGAAAGTAAAACTCGATGATGAAATCGGAGTAATACTATTCCAGGCACCGATTCCTTAATGGAACACAAATAGTTCATCAATGATGTAACTATACCAATAATCTTCGAATACACAAGAACCGCGTAAGTCGGAGAGAATCAGAAAACAACCTGGGGTATGGGTTTCTGATCTCACCTCGATGAGATGACAATCTTATTGAGGAATACGAACTGACTACGTATGAGGAAGTGATACAAGGTATCGACTCTCTATTATGGCAAAGTGTCATGATATCCGAAATGGATTCCATGTGTACCAACTATGTTTGGACACTAGTTGATGTACCGCAAGGCATTGTGCTTATTGGTACTATATAAGTCTTCAAGGAAGACATACATGGAAGGCAACATACCAACGTACCAAGCTAGGCTTGTAGCAAAAGGTATCGTTATCAACATTGTGTTGATTACGACGAAACCTTTTACCAGTTGCCATTAGTAAATCCATTTGGATAATGCTTGCTAATGCTGCATGTTTCATTCATGAAATATGGCAGCTGAATGCCAAAACCGATTTCCTTAACGGAAACCTTTTGGAGGATGTTTGCAACATCCTGACGGTTTTGTCGTGCCAAAACTAGCAAACAAGGTTTGCGGGTTATTCGATCCATGGATGGATTGAAGCAAGCATTGCGTTCTTGGAATTATCGTTTTGATGTAATCATAATGGTGTATGTTTTAATCAAAACGAAAATGATTCTTGTGTATACAAAAGGGTTAGTGGGAATGCACTGAAAATGATTGTCCTATAAATAATGATAATATATCATTTGTTAGAAATGATATTCCATAATAAAATCGGTGAAAGCTTGGCTTTCGAGAAAATTCTCTGTAGAATTCTTGGGAAAAACAACCTTTATTCTAGGAATAAAGATCTACTGGGATAGATCTAAAGGTTGCAATACTCTCCGAGGACTTGTACATTGAAATAAATGTACGCGACCTGTGTCTCATACGCTTTGAGCATATGGAGTCACAATCGGGTCAATCCAAGTGATAGTCATTGGATTGATGTGAAGAACATCTGTTAGTATCTTAGATGATCTAAGGATACTGTCTTATACTATGGAGAAGGAGAACTTGAAGTGACTGGGTTCACCGTTGCAAGTTTCCTAACCGATATAAATGACTATAAGTCGTAACAACGGTACTATACAGTTTGAATAATGGAACAGTAAGCTGGAAATCTTCCAAGCAAGATATTGTTACCGTATAAACACAAAAGCGGGTTATTGTTGCAGCTGAGGCAGCAATAGAAGCCATTTGGGTCGATAATAAATCTAATTAGATTAGATATAGTTCTGTTAGCAGTTGAGCTAGGCTACAGCACAGACTAAAGAATTAATGGTCTCATCAACGATCCAGATATATACTTCATATATTTATCTGATTTGTTCGGATCATACATCGTGGCGATGTGATGATTGAATAAATCGCATCAGGTGATAATCATGCAAATCCGCTGACGAAAGTCTTTTCTCAGTAATTTGAGTGAACCGTACATAGTTCGGGTGTAAGACACTTGAGTGACTGGCTATAGGCCGAGTAGGAGATTGTTGGACAGTTATGACCCATAGCGTCACTATTTGTACATATCATGGTGTTGTTGTACAAATTAATTATGTGACAAAGGAAATTGCTCTTTTATCATTTGTGATTAGATCACCAAGATGTATAAATGATGAT